>JAUELA010183861.1:0-12494 GCA_031471845.1 Boltenia villosa | reverse complement strand
TTTTTTTTACAATGTTGGAACATCAAGGAAGTTGTTCTCGATCGAAGAATAAAGATGAACGTCTTCTGCATATGAAACATAAAGAGCCTAAGGAAATATTTTCATAAAATTTGGAATTGAAAATAATTTTACAACAACTTTTTTGCTACGGACTATATCAAATGGTTCTCAACCAAACTTGCTCTCCTTTAACTGAATCATGGATAGCTCTGCTATTCGCACCGCATTTCTGTGACGTCATAATCACAAAAACGAGAATTCTTAATGTACCAGGTGAACCAACGTTCTAACCAACGTTTTGCAACAACTTTCATTGATACGGACTAAATCAGTGGTTCTCCATCTGGAGGACACAGTGTTTTATCAAGGGGTTCCGCGAAACCCTAACGAATTGCAAGACTAGCTGCTGAATCGCAGGCACAAACCAATTAACCGTCGCAAAAAAAGGTTACATGATGGTCACATGACCTGATAAGCTAGCGTCTCAACCTGCCGTTGCGCGACTAGCTCGCTTGGTTTGAGCCGTAGGGTGGATTTCGGGTGAATTACAAACGACGTTAGTGTTTACGTAAGTAAGTTATCGGTCGCTTTACTCCAAGGTTATCATGTTAATTTTTTACCCAATAAGCCAGGAACGCATGGTTGCATCATTTGAGACTCCCAATACCTAGGTAAGGTGTCATTCATATCATAGAATTTCCCATGAGACTCTTCCTACGAACTATGCGAATCCGAGAAAAGAATTCCTTAACACTAATATACTAATTATGGCCTCCCTTAAACTAATCCTCAACATTTAAACTAACACTCTCCGGTAACCAAATATGCATGTCTATAACTTTTAAGGCATACATAGTTGTGTCATGAATTGTAGGAATATATTTTCTACAAATCATTATACAGAACTGAATTAACTATCTAAATTAACTAAATAAGATCCAATTCGTCATTACACATGTACAAAACACAAAATATAAACAGAATGTATGACCCAGATCAATTATGTCCAATCTTAAATGCATAATAATGCTCACACTTCATCATCTAACTAAATTTTGTTGAAGCGTATTATTTTTCCGTTTGTAAAGGTCATATTACGTTAATGTGGGGGAGAACGCGATACCTCTTTGTATACTAAGCATTGTGTGTTCTCTAGGAGGAGATTATCTTATATTCTACTCTGGAAAACATTCTGTATCAATGGCACATTTTTTAGTTCAATAATATTTGGCTCATGAAAAAATCCAATCTCTAATAATGCTTCAAATTTTACAAGTTTCAATTTTGCCATTTTTGGCCTCTCTGCTATACTGCATATAACACTCCATGGAGTTTAAACTATAATAAAACATACTGAACCAATTATTGATGTGCTGTTCCATTAATCCATTCCCAGTCATTTGTTTCCAATTTTAAGAAGTGCGGTTTAAAATATCTGCCTGGCGATGGATCGATGATTCCACTGATACATATTCATAATCAAACAGAAATGTAGTGAGGTAATAATGAGGATCATTATTTATATAAATGATGGTTAATATAGTAGATATTGTGGTCTCTCTCTCTATATAGCTTCTTTTCATCCTCGTTTGAAGCTATGTGCTATTCATCATATTTAGATTCAATCGCTCTAAAGATGGTAAATAACAGTAAAGCTGCCTTCATTGTATTCAATGAAAGAAATGTGAACTCAGGAACCAGGAAATTATTTTTCATTTCCATAACCCTTTGTCAGAGGCTGGCTTCCTATTTCAATTTATGACCGATGAATAATAATTAATTGCATAATTTTAGGTTGGCAGTCATTCATGCACTGACATAGAGTCAAAAGACACAAGCAAAATATATGTACAAAACTGCCGCGTTGCTTTATACCTTTTCGGCATAGTCAATTTCTGTTACTTGTTCCCTGTTCTTACAGGATTATTTATATCTCTTTAAAGGCCGTTCTTTTTCTTCGACCGATTCTATTGACCGTAATCTTCCATCTTTCTTCCGATCTTTGCATCCAGCTTGAAGCTGCCTGAGCAGACGATTGAGCAAAATCTCTTCGACGTTTTACTTTCTCTACCACACAAATTGAATCCTAGCCCAGTCTTTACCCGTTGTTTGATTTCGACACCTGCAAAACACATCAATTGAATCCTAGCCCAGACTTTACAAGTAGTTTGATTTCGACCCCTGCAAAACACATCAATTGAATCATATCCCAGGCTTCCTAAGTTGTTTGATTTCGAACCCTGCGAAAATGTGTCGTGCTTGAGTGGGCAGGGGATTCAAAATTCTGTGGCTTACATGGAGGGTGGAGACAATAGATATATATTTGCATTGTTATTTTAATTTCCTTTCGTGCTCGATTGTATAAATATGAATTGTAATTAAGCCACTAAATTAACACTGTGTTACAGAGCGCCAGTTTGTCAAACATAGTTCGTGTAGAACGAATTTATCCCATAACCTCTCCTCACACAAACTTGAGGCCTCCTCCATTTTACGTTTATCCTTGTAGGGTGTGCCATGCAGTAAGTTGCTGGTTCTGTAGCTTATGGTATGAAAGCGCTCCAAATTAAATGACGTCATAACTCGTTCTAGCGTAGTTTGTTTGGAAATGTGCTCCGCCTTGTTATGTTGTAATATTCATTAAGAGAAAACAAGAAAATATGCGCCGAAGGCGCGAAAACGTTTCCAGCATTTAGGTAAAATATAAGGTGAAAACCTCATATTTACATTAAATTTAAAATATTTGAATTTAGAGAATTACTGAGACCTTTAATCCTTTTTTTACTAAATTTGGCTTGCGAGCATTGAGCGCTGGCCACCGAAATTGCCTGACATGTAGCATTTGGTACTTTTGCTGCTATGTTTATCCGGCCCTGCATACAATGCTAGTGCGGTGCGAATATATTTCCTGTTCTAAATAATTATTTCGTCCGATTAATCGTCACTAACATAGCTAAATACGGCATAAATTCTGGTATAATCTGATTATATGTATAGATTCATACTCGAATTTCCGCATTTTTTTATAAAGTCAAGTCATAGCTGTTAAGTATATTCGTTTTTGTTGACCATTTCATGTATTATTTCAGTTTAAAAATTACCTGTGTGAGGAAATGCATTATACATAAATATAACTGCAAATTATTATATAACTGAACATGCATCACATATTGTAAGAACTATCGCGTAACTGAAAACATAAGCCATGGAAACATAAAGCAAAACAAATTTGATTCATCACAAAGCTTTACATTTAACAGTGGGTACATATAGTTTTACGTTAATCTACTTATTTACACTTTTTGTTCAATGCATTTGAATAATAAATTAATTGAAGTGTTGTTTAATTATAAACAAATAAGCATGTGATTTTAGAGTTTATATACTTATATTATAAACATACTTAATTGATATGTAATGGTGAGTAAAAAATCACTAAAACAAAAATCACTTTCAATCAGGAAAATAATCATTACCATACAGAAATATTAACGCATATGCAACATGTTATATCAATTTAAAATGTATGCATTCAGTTGATATCATTACTGACCAGAATCAAAATACACCAAAATGTTTCAAAATTGTGTCAATAGCTAAACAAATTGACTGAAATACAAAGAATACAATATTAAGTTGACAGAAATGTGTAATTTTAATCCTATACCGAGAAGATTCGTTTTGATTCCACCAAACATATAATATTTGTGTTTCAATTTCGAATATTGCAATAAAACTTCAAATTAGTTTTCATAATAATGAAAAGAACAAAATTATATCATTTAAATCTAATCATACTTCAACAATTCACAAAAATTAGCAAGAAAATAATTATTTCCATTAACTTGGATGGAATACAATAAGAGGAATGTGGTGGATGAGTTAAATTGGATTTTTAAAAAATATTTGAAATATTTCTGATCAAAAATAGCTTATATAAGTAGCAATTTTCAAAAGGGATTCTATTTTGAATGAATTTAAATGTGAAATTATGTCACTGGAAATCTTACAGTTATTTATCTTCTTTGGAACATTTACGAAGTTCAATGTTCGTTAGCGAGTTCAACGTTCTCATATTGGCTGTTCTGGATCGTACAATAAAGATGATCTTCTCCTATTTAAAAAAATGAAGAGTATAAGAAAATAATGAAGAGAAACGATGTTGTTCAATAACTTCCCTTGCTATGGATTAAATCAAAAAATCTAACATTTCATTTTTCTGGATGATTTTCTTCATTTTATTAATTTTTAATGAACTTGGATGGAATGCAATTAAAGGTGTGTGATGGAAAAGATAAGTGAATGAATATGGAATCCAAAAGAGAGTGTTCAATATTATTCATTCTTATGGACTAAAGCAGTGCGCCTCAACCTTTTTCAACTCGCGGACTTTAACTGACATTTTTTTGGACGCCCACTAGTTTAGTGGCCCATACCGTGCGTGCACATGCGCAACCAGGCGTTCAGTGTGTATGCCAATCATCGCGTAATCGATCTAGCATATTGCGGCTTGCTTCTCGACATGTTTGGGGGATTAAAACTTTACAAAAGTGACGTATCTGTTCGTAGATCATATGATAACTGATATCAGGCTCTTATATCGGTTTTTCTATTTTTTCCGCACACAAAATCATATCTATTTTTTTTTGTAAATTGACCACTAGGACTTGTTGATAAAATGAGCAAATACTTCACGCTTTTCGAAAGCTGCTGATATAAGCTTTCAAGGAATCTCGGGGATGCGTTCTGTGGTGTGTGTAACGGCTTTGAGAGATATTTCAGTGAACCTGGTACAAAATCGAAAATACGTCCAGCACTGAGCAAATTTCGGATAGCTACCCGCCGAATTACGTTTGGCGGACGAAACTCTGCATAAATGTAACGTATATGTTTACAAATCACATGGTGACTGATTTGATTTTTTTTTCTTTTTCCCGCACACATGAATACGGATAAGCGCAGAGGTAATTTTGTTTTGTAAATTGACCACTATGTTTTGATTTGTTGATGAAAAAGATAAAATACGCTTTTCGAAGGCGACTGATATAAGCTTTAAAGACATACTCGAGTGAACGCTCTGTGGTGTATGTAACGGCTTCGAGAAAAAAAATAGTGAACCAGGTACAAAAGCGAAAAAACGTCCCCGCACTGGGGAACTTTTTTAGAAATAATTCACCGCATGGAAAGAGTTTAAATGCTACTCAATTATACTCAACAAGCGTTGATAAAAGTATTCTCTTTTTATACTGTAACATTTTGGCCTGCTTCGCCGCCCTCCTGAATTAGCTTCGCGGCCCACGGGTTGAGAAGCGCTGAACTAAAGGATCTAACATTTTATTTATTTTTTCGAAGATTTTTCTATATTCCATTCATGATAATGTAAACTTGAAGCTCTGGGTGTGAGGTAATCGCATTACATTGATTTTGAATATATACCTGGTTTGGATTGCGAAGTAGTTTGAATTGGAGTTTCGTTGTCGTACACTGCAATTTCAACCTTGGTTGAATAGGATGTTCCAACTTCCTCGTAAACGACAACTATGTCTTCGTTGACTTTCGTAGTTGATTTTCCTCTCCTGCGTACGATCAACGCAGCAGTGATAATAGAAATGATGAGAAAAGCGAAACTGATTGAAAGGGTGATGGAAATGGTGGTAGGGCCTGAAATAAAAAAATAAATCTGATAATAGCTTGCAGGTGTTTGAAATTTTTTCACTTTATTGATAAGAACTTCTAGAGCATTTACCTGTAACCTGTTCTGGTGATGTATTCATAAAGGATTCGATATCACTAGCTTGAAATAGAATATTGTCTCCGGTAGGTGTCGCCGTGACTGCATAATAACTGTAAAATGTGGAAAGAATAGAATTAATTTGCTAGGTGAATGGGCCAAACAATTATATATTAAAAGGATTATATATTATTTTTCAATTTCAAATTCTAATTTCAGCTTTTTTTATTTCTCCACCAGTTTTATTCATTAAATATTGTAATATTTTATCTATAATATACAAGTATATGATCAGAAGAAATGTTGGTGTATATATTCATATCTATATTCAAAACTATGTTATCTCGGTTTTAATCCAAAATACCTGTACGCGATATCTTGCTTGATTGCCCAATTCCTTGCATTAACAATCCTGTCGTCAGCAACTTCTCTTTTCTCTCTTCTGATCACATCATGCCGAGTAACGTCACAAGAAGTTGTAGTTTCGTCTCCAAGGAGTAATGTAGAGGAAGTATCGGACAGATCATATCTGAAAAATGAGCAAATACTTCAGATTTCCATTGAAGACATGTGTTTGGCCGAGGTGCGTGTGATACATGAGTATACATGGAACTGATGGTTAGGGGCTTCGCAGAGACTAGGAGTCCTCAATTTCATTTTGCTGAAGCACTCGCGCCATAGGACTCCAATGTTTTAAGGCCGAATCTTATTATGTCATAGTATAGTCATCTCTTACACAGTATATATTGGAAATCATGTACATCAGTTACTATTTTCATTACAGCAAAAAGAATATAGAAACCAGTGTCTTTCCAATATTTATTTATTTAAATCTAATCTTTATTATTTTTAATGAAATATACCGCTGAGTTAAATGTTGGATAATTTTCACCAGTTTCGTCAGTATTTCCATAACATTTTTTAATTCTGCTGCTGTTTTGTTAAACAATAGAATACAATATTATGATAATGATTTATTGTTATGCCCTTTGATTGGAGAAATATGCGATGCTTATTAAATCAATACTACTCCATTTACACAGAACCACGCAGGAAGAAAAAACTTTATCTTACAATACGATTGATCATTACATTATGGTCTAATTACATGCCTTTGAACCGCTATTGCAAGATATTCTACTCCATCGACTTTTTCATTATTCGCAGCAGAGCTTACTCTCATCAAGTCTTCCAATTCAAACGTTGATTTAATCGATGGATTGTCACCAAATTTCACGATCACGAATATGCAACTGGAATAAGAAAAATTCATGATAACATAAAAAATATCAAATATCAATGAAACATGTTTTGGAATTAGCACACTGAAACATAAAATACTCTATTACACTCCAACAATGATTGAGGATATAACATACATAGGTAGCGATACTTACAAATATTTTCACCTGATTAACCCGTTCGACTCATCTGGTAGAATCAAAGTTATTTCCCGGGCTGTTCCCTCGTATTTCGCAGATGCAATTGGTACAGTAACATAATAAGGAGCTGAAAATAATCAGCAATATTATTTTTGAGGTATTCAAATGATAGTAAATGCTGAGCGCATCATAATAATGTTAATAGTTAATTAAATAGTTGAATAGTATGATTAACTTAATTTATTTGCTTTCAACGTATGGAAAACAGGAATCTAATTTGCAGATCTTATCCATAGGTGATTCTCGTAGCAATGATTAAAATATTGAGTATTCAAAATACTCGCCTGCTCTCTTGGTTACACAGCTTCCATTCGCTCTAACCATTGCTCCCTTACCAGCGCAGTTCCAGGCTTGTATGTGGATTGAATAGTTCCGGTTTGGCTGAGCTGGAACGCGAAATTCCAGATATTCTCCAGAAACGTTGTAATTGTCTTCAAACTGGTTGTCTTCAACATTCAGTGGATGATAAATGAATGTTGATTTCGCATTCACCTGTATTCAAAGTAAATTTGTGAGAAAGAGTGTCGAAATTAAGGAGAGGGTTGGATACTAATGTTAACAATGAGATTGATATAATCTAGCAGACCGAGGATCGCAGTGGGAAAGAGGTTGATTACAAATATGAGGAATGGGGTTGATTTAATCAGACATAAATGACCGTATTCGTCCAAGAATGATCTGATTGATAGGTTACATAAGGGAAATGTATCTTGTTGTCTCTTGTCGCAATTGAATAATTTATCATATCCGTTTAAACCACCTGCCATTAGAATATACCTTGAACGATGTTATTTCCTTTTGAGAAGACTGTGGCCAGGACCATGTGACGTCACAAGTACTCTGGCTTGCATTCAGGCGAACTTTTGGATCTATCACTGGTGCAGGGATTCCTACACCTGTAGTTATATCCACAGAAGCGTTGAGTTGTTCAATGCACTGGTCAGGACAGACCAAAATCTGATTTTTTTAAGTATGAAACTAATTGGTTTGATTTATTGGAATATATATTCTCTGTTATTCAACTTATTTTATCAATTATATAATTGGAGTAGTGTTTTTATTTATTTATTTATAGGTACATTGTAGTATCATGAAGTTACTACGTAGCCGTACTGACCACACATAAGAGATTTTCAGAATTGTTTTTGATATAACCTGAGGAAATAACCATTATTTACACTTAGATATAATAATACATCTCTGATTTTACATGAGGAACACAGCCTAGTCATGTAGTTTCACCTGTTTTTAGTAGAAAGCAATTTCAACAACCATTTCATTTTTTCACCTTGATTGAATAATTTGTTGAGGGCAGGAGATTATTGAGTAAGAGGTATTGTACTTCATTCCCTGTTGGTGTAACATTGACCATTGATGAAAGTCCACCACCAGCTGAATGCTGGCAAGTGCATTCGTAATATGGAAAAGAGGACGATATTAAACAACTTTCGCCGTGTTTACATGGGTTCGGGGTGCAGGGCTCTGGGAATCACACAAAAAGTTTATCTTTCACTTATTGTTATATATTTTTCAATGTGTAGTAATTTTTTCAACAACTTCGTGATCGAATAATTGGACTCACCTCCACGCTGACAAATATAACTTCTAGTGCTGCTGCAGCGAACATTAATCCATATTCCAATTCTATGCACAAATGTGCAGTTTTCTGTATCAAGATTATTTGGCTCTCCTGTGCTCCTGAAATCGTGAAATCACACTATTGCTAATCATTAACGCTACAAATTGTACTAGTTTTATTGAATTATTGAGGATTCGCATGTTAGGATCATTTAAGTTATGGTAATATTAGTTTACCATATGAGTGGACAATTGCTACGCATCATAAGAGATAAAACTATAAATACGTATTCGACCAATTAGTGTAGTTCACAGTTGTTCCATCGGTCCATTCCCAGTCATTTTTTCTAAAATGCTTGAGTCCAATCCAGCAATTATTCGTTGCCCCACTACAAGAATAAAAATATATATTTTATTGAATGCAGATGGTTGCATTAAGTTAAATTTTTAAAGCCGAACATATTAATTTTATCGCAGTAACAGTAGACACTATTGGAATGTGTATAAACCAGATGTTCAGCCATCATGACGCCATATTGCCAAATTTCAAAGGACATGAACTGCCGTATCTCGATTATTTGCACTTCATGATTTAATAAATCTACCGACCTCATTACATCCTTTACAGCTTTTGTCATCTTAGAATCGGATACTTTCACAAGTGAAGCACCCCTATCTTCACATGCGAACTTTGCAGCCGTAAAGATTCTTGATTGATCGAATCTCTCCAAAATGTAACTTCCCACAATCACGGTTCTCGCTGAGTATTTAACAAAAATTATAACATGAATCAAGTTTGGTTAATTTTTCATTCAATATTTTAGAGCATTTTGTATATATTAAAAGTAAGTTTGGTGAATCTTCAAAATGTTGCTTTCATAGCTAGACGGGGAACACACACGGGGAACATTAAAGATATCAAATTCCATTTATTATCAATTTTCCTATTTTAATAAAAATATATCAATGCTAATGCCTATTGTGACAAGCAAGATTATAAGCTGAAGAATAAATCAGTCTTAGATTAAGGTAAATTCCATTCTCCTCGACTATTACTATTTACGAAACTATTCATGCTTGGATGGCGTTACATATTATTAAAACTAATATCTTCAATAAACTGATCTTTTCAGTATCTTTAAAACTTAATTATCATCAGCAAAATGCAAGATCAAACCAACCTTGAGCAAATACGACGGAAGAAATGGAGAGAAGAATGAACCAACATGACGTGAATGTAAAATGAAGCATCATAACAGCTACATATAAAGTAACATAATATACTATCTGTACAATAAAATCAAGTAACATGTATACTATCTATCTGTACAATATTTCTAATTAATTTGAAGATGTAGCTTATGAAAGCTCCATTATAACATCTTCATAATAGAATAATCCTACTTCGCCCTTACTGTATTCTCTTGATGCTTTGCTTACTTACCCAGTTTCAACTTCCTAGGTTACCCCAGGCTGAACCCCTAATTTTTGAAACATTGATTTTAATCCCTAAAATATTGGAGATTTCGTACTTTTCTATCATATTTACCATGTACCAAATGCAATATTATTTCGTATGTTTCCTAATATGGAAAAACATATAGGTCCTCATTTTTCACACCCCTAAATAAAAATACTGGGGATCCATATTTTTACGTGACGTAACATCTTACAAGTGCCAAATCTCAAAAGTCTATGTAAGTAGGAAAAAAGTCACAATCGACAATCACAAATACAATAAACAAACCTGGTATATCGATACTCTTTAATATATAGAGAGCGATTTTCAATTAGAAATGGCTATACCAATATACTTTTAAATACATGCATAGTTGTGTAACGAAATCAAGAAAATATATTTTCTAGATTTTTGTCCACAAACTGGATTATTCTTTCAATTAATTATAAAACATAAATTCTATGACGTCTCGATGTCGAAAAATATTGGAAATAAAACAAAAAATAAACAAAAATCACAACAAGTTTATCATATATTTACTGGGGATGGACATTCCAGAAATTTTGAACTCAATCTATTAGTAAGACCTATGATGTCTCATCTATAATACATAAAAGCTCATACTTCTTGTTATAACAAAATATTTTGAAATATTCAATATTTTTTATAAATATAATGTTTATATTACGTCAATGTGGGGGAGGAAGAGGTAACTTCCTTGCATAATAAACATTATGCGATGTATATGAAGAGACATAAGTTATATTGTATTCTCGAAATTGTTCTGTATCATTATTATCATGAACTTCTTTCATACAGTAATTTTGTCCAGAAAAAAACTATGAAAATGACAATGCAAACGGTCATTCGGTAACATATATGCCAACATTTTTCACATTTGAATGAGCGTATTTATGTTTTATTTCATATAATTTATATTTTTATAAAATAGTGCAATCTTTGCCTCTGGGTGTTTATATTACTTTTATGTAAATATATAAATATTTAATCATAATTGAGTTAATTAATCCAAATCCGTTTTTGAGTTTTACAACGATTTTCGTAGCAACAAACCTCTACGTAATTTGCGTTGATCGAAACAGAGTCAGTGTCATCTTCTTGACGAACTATTATGACTTTGTCATGTTCTTGCGCTGAAACATAATAGAGCTAAAGTAATATTCATGATAATATTTAACATTTATACATTATGTGAAAGACGTGTCCTCCATCTCCACTTCACTATTCTACAATCTTCTTATTTGATTTTGTTTACAAGTTTTTACCTGGAATGTTATCTGGTTCATCCAAGTTTTGCTTCATTACACCAGAATTTCGTAGTGACGTAGCCAGAGCAAGTTTGTCGAATTCTTCTGCAATAATGCTTCTCTGTCCCCCACCTCTGTTTAGAATAGATACAATATCAAATCAAACATTTCTTTCATTGAGGAATTAGTTTATATGCTCGCTTTGTAAAATAATTTCAAATATTATTGACACTATAAATTGATACTTACGGTTTAGATGGAATTGTGAACAATGAAATAAGGAAAAATTGCCTTTAAATTAGATGGAAAACACCATTAAATGTGGAGGGAAAAAGTTAACTCTTCACATTTTACCCCGAATAATACAAACGTAATCTTGATAACACATTATGCCAAATTATCTCTGCCGAACTGAAAACTATAAGGTTTTACTTTGCATCTTCCAGTATCATGTCCTGAAGTTCTGTGTCATCGACATCGGTCTCTCCAAGTAAATACGCTTCGAGTAAGACTTTATAGATGAGTTCGTACTGATCCTGAGTAAAGATCAATGCTGACAATCTTAGGGTATATATAAATTATAAAACTAAATTTTGTGCTTCAATGAAGTAAAACTTACACAATTCTGAACCATCTCCATTCTCTGTTCTCTCATCTTCAAAACACAAGCAAACACATCGACTCGATTCAGACTCTGACTTTCCTCGAGTAGAATATCGTATCCAATGAATGCTCCAGAACGACCTGCTCCAGCACTGTTTGATAAAGAAAATTGTGTTTTGAAAAGAAGAAGAAAAAAATGAATCACAAATATATACAAACAAATACAATTCCACCCTCCGCGACCCTCATAGAAAACCATTTCAACTACCCAGGGGGTCACGACCCCAGGTTGAGAACCGTTCAGCGAAGTAGATGCATCTGGCGACGTCGTATATCTATGTAATTTATATTTAGAATTTTACCTGCAATGAACTATGATCGGAGGTCGTGAGCTTCCAATTCTCTGACTTTCG
>JAUELA010183750.1:0-12494 GCA_031471845.1 Boltenia villosa | reverse complement strand
GTTCCTATCGGAGATGTAAACTCATATTTATCTAGTGATTTCTTCAGACTGATTTGTTTCAGATATTGATAGGGACGCTGGAAGGTTGCAGAAAGAAATTCATAGTCATCAATTCCAAGCAAATTTGGATATTCCTGATTTTCCTTCATCAGTACTTGTGCTGGTTGCAATGCAATCATACATGGCATCAAACTTAAGATACCTGAGGTGGATTTCTAAGAAATTAGAACAAGACCAAATTAAGTCTAGTTTAAATCTAGGTTACCAAGCATTGATTCTCAAACCTTTTCAGTCAAATTTTTATCCGTGATTTCAATTGCATAAAAGTGATTTTTATGAATTCTCCAAATTTTTCCATCATTGTCCTTGATGCAGCCAAGCACAAAAAGGTTGAATATAAAAGTTTCAATCCCAGTATGAACCTAAATTGAATGAAGGTGTAAAAATGATACATTCTTAATATAGATATTGCACGTGAAATTCATGCTTGTCAGGATATGAGGACCAAAATTATTGAGAGAAGAAATTTAAACAAACTAATCCTAGTAAACCATATATCAAATTTTTTTATTTATTGACATAGAAAAATGAGCGTAGTAAAAAATTAAAGTACTCTTATTATAGACATTTGATAAAACCCGCCAGGTTAAAGAAATAAATTTTTCTATATTATTATTTATAAAATTTGAAAATTTGGCAATGATTTAAAAGAGAGCACTTAACAGATCTTTGTAATACGAAGCTTTGCAAATGAGGAATTTTGATTATGGAATGAAATAATTTTAATGAATATTTTGATAAAAATAGTACTGCAGCAGTGATGTCCAAATGGATGAAATGTGGATCTTCATTGAGTACTGGTAGGAGTTTTGAGATGATAACGTTAGCATCCAGGTTCTCTTCAAGCAAACGTATTATTGTTACATGAGGTTTTTTTGTCCACTTTTCAAGTTTTTGCATTTTTCGAGATATGTGCAAGCTTTTACCTGTTCAATATGATACAATTTTATGATAATTACTGGGATGTAATGTGTAAATATAGATAGATTATGTACCAGCTCCTGATGTACTTGAAGCCACCAATTTGACGATGACTCTGTCCTCAATTACACGGGCTGCACTTTCCGTTTCAGATTCAGGCAGTTTGAAGAATATCTGAAGTTGGTCTTTCAAGTTATGATCATGTTTTCTCACAAAACCTTCAACTTGATTCTAAAAGCAAATATATATTTTAACAAATATAGTTCTTTATTTCATAATAGGTTTTCGTACAATACAGTGTCAAAATCTAAGAGTATGTATCAACTTACTTTTTCAAAAAAAGTTGTTAGATAATTCTTCCTTTGACTGCAGAGCAAGACAAGCCGATATTCTCTCTCAATAATTTGATTTTCCCTGAGGACATTGAAGGCATTCTCGACTTCTTTCATGACATTAAAGCTGAGTTTTTCAATGAATGCAAGACTGAATATTTGTTTACCTGAAAAAAAAAGAAAAAAAAAAACAATTTTATTGCATTTCAAGTTAAGATTGTTGACCTTTACTGCTTCAAAAAACTTAAAAACTTAGTTCTCATCTTTTGTAAATAATTAGGTAAGAAGAATTCTATAGATTCATTCAACTTCATTCAACTATACTGTGAACACATCTTTAGGATACTATTATTTGGAAATAAAATTTTTCAAATTCATTGCACCTGTGTGCAGGGGAAGACTTGAAAAAGTGACATGAAAAAAATTAGAAATTTTAAGGTAATATGTAGTGATACATATTACTGTCAAATGTTGATTTTTAGGGTGAAAGATATAGGCAAAAATCAGAGCATTACATTATTTTCTCACCCTTATTTTTACTTTCCAACATTGCTCTTCTTAAGAATCTCCCCACTTCTTCATCGGAAGTTTTTTCACAACAAATAAGCACTTCAGATGTTGTTGGCAATGGTTGTTTAGGCTCATTCAAGTACAGTGCAAGCATTGAAGACAATATTTCTTCCTCTGGAAGAAGCAGAAGATTTGGCTCCCCTTCGTGTAATGGTTTCATCAGAGAACGACTCAGCAGTGTGTGAGAGGGAGCAGTTTCCCTCAGCAGTGACAAGAATTTTCCCAGACCTTCAATGTTGAGATAATCTCGCAAAGATATCGTCTGAAATATTATACATTAATTTTATTGCATACATTTAGCTAAATATCAGCAATTATAACATTATAAATAATTTGATTATTATCACATTAATTCACAATAAATAGTATCATTTCCGATTTACAATTCATAATTGTCAGAGGAAGAAGGATTATGTTCATAACCAGTCCAGGATTGTCCTGGAGGCAGTGAACCACATCATTAAATTATATAATAATTCAAATGTTAGATCTCATGTTTAAACTCAAGATTTTTATTGTCCCCCTTCATTGTATAAGCAACCAGCATTTCAATATTCAATTTCGCAGGTATTCTGAAAATAATCACACAATTTTACCTTTTGCTCTATGATCCTTTATGTGAGTAGGTGACTGGGGAAGCTGATGTCAGTAAAGTGGGGTTGCATGTGACTCTTCTGTCATGGATTGCATCTGCCATCAGATTCAGCATGGTCACAAGATGGCATGGTCGCATCATACGTCCATGTAAAGGCCTTATACAGCTTTCCAGTGAATCGAGGGTAAATATGATATGATTGATTTTTTGTTAAATCTGAGACTAAACTATCGAATCTTTTTTATAAATATATAAAGGAGGATCAATATTCTTCTGTTTGTTGACAAAAAAATTACTATTTATGGGGTTAAAATGCTATAAATTTGCAAACCGTTGTCTGTTTCATGTAGCAATTACAAATCGTTTTGACACAATTAATCATTCCAACTGATGTCTTTCTCTTTTTTGTTTTATTTTGCAGTAATTGGATGAGGTCCGAGAGTGAACATTTAAAACTGTCAAACATGTCAGTAGTTTCATCTTCAAGTGGTTGAGAACCAGTGGTGCAGAAAGCTAGGGAAAAATCATGTTTTCAACTAAATTATAAATAACAACCGACAATATTTCCTTAGTTAATTCACACCTATTTCTTCATCAAATCTTCTGCTCTCAATATCAATTAAATCTTCATTATCATATTCATGAAGCAAAATCCAGTTAAGTTGATCTTCTAATTCTGTATTGTTCTGAACAGCAGCTTTTGCCAAATTCTCATCTACACCTTCTTCTTCCAGTAGTTTACGAACAGCTTCTTTTTTCTTTGCAGCATTGAAAGTGGAATCTACAGCTTCAAGTATATAAAACATGTAGTTTAATAAGAAACACATTCAAGAATAGTTATAATGATCACATTTTATTTTTCAAGTAATTCTTTGCAAAAACCTTCTTTATTTTGGTTATCTTCATCCATTTCTATCACATTGTACTGTTTTTGCTCTTCCATCAATTTTCCAAGTATACCTTCAAGTATGGTTTTTGATGGACATGCATCATTTATCAATGACAGTAGAGACAGCACCTACAGAGATTCACATCAGAGGAATGATAGTTTCAGTAGCATGTTTGACAAAGTTAGCCAGTGAACTCTGAGAATACTGTTTATAACTCACCTGGTCTGGAATTTCATCTTTATATCTAAAGACAGCTAATTCACGGCAAAGATATGCAATTTGCTTAATGCAGAAGTGATTCAAGAAATAATATTCTGTTTTCATTTGTGTCATATGACCAATCCATCTGAAATACATATTAAAATCTGAATATATACAAATTTTTTTTCATAAATAAAAACACATTAAATAGGTAATTAAATGTAAAACACAAGATGACATATGTTCATATCAAATTTTACATTATGTAAATATTATATAGGATTTCAAGATGTATTTGAAGGATACGAAATAGGATAAGTGGGTTATATTATTTTATATTCAATCCATAACATGTGGGATCTATCTTAGGGCTACCATATTTTCATCACCCCAAAAGAGGACGGTCTATACAATACCCCCGCTACCAAGTTCGTAACAGAGATGTTGTGGATTTGAATCTTACTCCCTACGCTTCGGGGTATGTGATTGATTTCATGTGATTGAAAATCCGCTTGTTAATTTAAATACAAGTGAAATAAAAGTATTGTTTTTTTATATTGCAAACTGAATCCAGTCAACAAAAAAAGTTTTGAAATTCCATGCAACAAACTGTTTAACTTTCCTCTATGCTTCCTTTTAATTGTGGAACCGTGTGTAGCGCAAGCCATGAATTATACAAGAATTATAAAAGTAAAAAAAAAGTATCAAATTGTCTTGTTAGCACACAGTTATTTCGTCACAAAGCAATATAATACGCAAATTTCCCTTTTTAGCGTAACTAATAATTGGACATTCCCACCGATTTTTTAACCATATTTCGCCACATTTTCAGTTCAGAGTTTGCGTTAGTGCGCCGGCGTCGCTTTTGCTATAATTAAATACTGCAGGCACAATAGCGACTGAAATTTTTTTTTGCTAAAATCCTTCGGCAAATTTCCGAAAAGGAGGTCTTTTGGGCATTTTTCAGTGACCTCGGAGGTCATTTCATTTTTCTTGAAAAAAGAGGACATGTCTATCTGTAATCTATCTGTAATTTATTCCTTTTTGTCATTATTTTCTATAACCAACAATATGAATGAGAAAATTGTTCTCTAGATTGGATTTATGCAAAGAAACCTATCTAAAATATCTTAATAGCAAGTTAGTTCAGAGCAAAATATATATTAAAAAAAGAAAATTTGACATCGTAGTGAAAATGGAAAACCATGGTCATTGAAGTGTTATATGCACCATAAAGTAAAAATAAAACAAAGCAAATTTTTACCTATTTGGGAAAGAATTTCATTATATCTCATAACCTCTTCATATTCTTTAAAATAACTGTTTATTTTTGTCAATATCTGTGGAAAATTTTTCAATACATTTGACTTACTTTTTCAGAGTATCATCGAGAATTGCAACCAACTTATTGACACTTTCCAGAGCACACAGATCTCCGAATGGTGGCATTTTATTGTCAAATGAAACCATCAATTTGACTTTATTGTCACCATTACTCATGCTAGGTCTATATAAAGAAATTAAAAAATATATATTGTATCATATTCAAGCTCGTTTCAACTGAAAGCGCTATTGGGCTTATACATGGCGCATGATGTGACCATGCCGGCTTGCTAGCATTTAATTTAAAAACGTTAATGCCCGGCCCATGAAACACAATATTTCAGTACTTCAGTACAATATTTTAGTATTGAGTTTGCACTTGTCCGAGTGCCAAATTTCAGCCCAATGAAACACGATATTCAACATTTTGTCAGTTTGCTAAAAAAGTAATGGAATTTATAAAACAATGAACCCTTCCTCCCTTTTGACCCCTGAATGATATAATTGTCAAATTTCATATATTTCTTGTTGATTGTTCTCCTGCCCTACCAACCTGATAAATTTCAACTTTCTATGTTGTTTGAAAATTTTTATAAATATTTTAAACCAATTTCGCTCTGAGAATATCAAAAATAGATTCTGCCCGATAAAAGGTCGTATTTCTGTTTAACCCCTCATTTTGACCCCCGAATAGTAGGTAAGGAAAGTCATAAGTTTGTTGTTTGTCATTCTCTGTGCTCTACATACCCATAAAATTTTATTATTTCATACCTTCTGAAAGTTATCTAAACTTATTAACCCATTATTACACAAAACATTGATTTTAAAAACTCCGAAACTAACCGAAAACTTCTCATTCAGAGCACAAAGCATCCTCACTCTTCTATCACATTCACCAGTACCAAATGTAAAAGTATTTTTCGTAATCTACTGGTATATCAAATTTTATCACTTATGTGAAGGAGAATATGAAAGCTTATTTGATATGGGAAAAGTTATGGTGTGTAGCTAGCTCCTTTGGAGTGTTTCTTCTTTCTAAAACTGGCCACAGATTCACCCACAACTCAACTCAAACTCTGAAGAAGTTAGAAGGGTGTGCTACTGTGCTTAGTGCAGAGCGAGAAGGTTTTTTTTCTTGTTGTTGACTTTTACTTCAATAAAGAAGTGCATTTGTTCATTAGAACCTGTGTAAATCTGTACCCACTTCTAGACAGGACAGCAAGGATATTGCTCCTTCTTTATATATCTAGATATAGATGAAATAGATAATATGAAATCAGAAAAACACTCACATTATGTGGATGAAAAAATCAGCAAAAAGTCCACAGGCGTTTTGAATTAAATTTACCACAGCTGATGCAAGCTTCATAGCAACCGTTAAAAGATTGCTGTAGCATGAGATCACTTTTTTTGTGCTTTCATCATTTCCAGTCATCAGCATCAGAAACGATTGTAGCTCTTGTAGTTCGTCAAGCGTATACTTCTTCTTTTTGTCTTGTAAAACACAATTATAACATCAGACCAACTAATAGCTCTGCTTAATTTTATTTAGGAAACGTATGTTGATAATGTTTTCCCAGTTAAACATGAATCAATTCTAACTAGTGTAAAAGTGCATATCTCTTTGAAAATTAACAAAATATGTAAAACTAGCAGAAGTGCCCAACTTCATCTGGTGGTATAGGGTCATAAAATTTGCCTTCATAATAAAGCATATTTCAGTATTTTTCAAATTGGCACTAGATGTTCAGAACAAATTAGAGTGATTAGATAATTTAACTCCCAATTGTGGCCCTAATTAGTAAAATTTGTAAAAAGTATTTATATCAAAAAAGTATATAAACAAACAAGAAGATCTTTATGCATATATTTATAGATATATTAATAATCTGTAGTCAGATGGAAATTGTGATATTGTTGTGATTTTTTATATGCATATTAATAATTATGTGCTTCAATAATCTAGTAAATACCAAGATGAGCCAAACGAATTCCCAGCTGTTCAAGGCTTTCATTTGTTTCATCAGCGTAGGGTATAAAAAGCGAAATGGCATTTTCAATGGTAGGAAAGGCATCTGGTTTCACTCTGATTTCATAAACTCCTCTTTTATTTATCTCATCTGCTTCTTCAATGGATTTGATTTCAACTGAACCATGCTGAGACTCTATGTCTTCGAATATGCGCAAGTTGTCGGCCGCATCATTCTAGATGCAAAATGAGTAGATGGAGATTACAAATTACTTTCCTAGCAGTGATAAATGTGAAATGATATTGTAACATGATATTTTTCTTATTTTGATATTACTCAGCTTTTTATGCTACGATATCATTTATACTCCGCATGATAAAACCAATAAAAAAGAATTATAATTGATTTGAACACCAATTCAATAAAAAGAATGAAAAATGCATTTATACCCATTCTTGACTTAAACTCGGATTCGATGAAAGGTTTCCCTTTACTTGCTGGCATCGAAAACTCAACAGGTCTAATGAAATGTTCCTTCCTTTCAAGTCAAAAATTAATGGAGCATAACCATTCACTGCACTTGAGAAGCAATTGACTTTTTCAGCTATCATTTCCACATCATGTGTTAGTGCAAGATCACACATGCTGTTAATTTCTTCAACAGCTAAAATAATGAATAATGAGTGAAGACTAAAAAAGTTCCCATTATTGGTCGGTGATTCAAACTTTGGATGATATGACGAATAAATTCTCTTTATGCATCTACAATATTTGAATAACAGTATGGTTCCGTGAAAAATATTACGGGTTCCGCCAGATGCAAATTAACATGAATATAAATTATTTAAAAAATATACTTTGCTCGAAGGAATAGAAATCACAAGCGAAATATCTACATTCAGCATTAGAATTGAACAAAACATTTTGAACGTAACTGCAGCTGTTTAGCCGTAGTTTGGCAACCATACTTTGTACTGAGACGTAACAATAATTTGACTTCTCGCTCATTTTCCCCGCTTCAGGTTTTAGAAGGGACAAAAAAATACAATTGAGAGACTGCGGTGATGTGCGATGATTGCTGGCACTACATTTACCGCTACCCACTTAGTTACTGCATGTTTCGAATATGAACCGTAGAATGGATCGTTGGTTAAATATGGGTTTTGTAAGAAAATTGATTATTACCAAAATTATTAGTCATGAAACAAGTCAGGGTTTTCAAGATATGGAGGCACAAAAACAAAATATCGCATCAGATTGCATGCTGCAGTAGATATGAGAATTCAATTATCCAATATTAAACCAATTTTTCGGAATATAATGGATTTTAAGAAGAAAAAGCGTTCTTCGCATTAGATTGTGTTATTTTTTGGTGAATTATGTCCAAATCAGTACATAAACTATACTTTTTCAGTTGAATTTTTACATAGGTTTCTTAATGTAAACTTCAAATAAATAAGTTCTCGCTTCACCACCCAATTTATGGTACTTTGTATTTTTCAATAAAGGTTGGGGTTCCACAAATTTTTAAATAAGGTAGGAGGGTTCCGCGGCAGAAATAATTTCGGAATACTGCAGTAACATATCGATAATCCGGCAACCACAGGACATTATGATGCTGAATTTTCGTAATTTCCGTATTATTAAGGTTTTTATCTTCTTACTTTTTATATGCTGTATATCGGTAGTTCTCTATATTTCAGCCTTTTTAGGGCAAATAAATAAGAAGACATGCCTGTTTGCTGTCGGAAGTGTGGGCATACAGCTGATTCCGGGTACATCGCGTTCAAAACATAAACTACGCCACCTGAAAACACATACACAACCCAGGGAATTTGAAACTGAGTTCCAAAAATAAGCCGTAAAACTGAAGGAACCGGAATATCGGTCGCCGGTTTAATGGCAGTCAACTGTATAAGATTATAAACATCTGATAAATATGATAGGTTATTTCTTCCATTTCTAATACCTGATACATCCAACCTTGATAACTTTTCTAACCTAAAAAAATAAAAAAATACTTGTACACTGCACCTTCAAGTTTTTCTTGCAACCACTTTATGAACTCTTTTTGTTTCATAAATGCAGGAAGAAATTCTGAGATTTCCTGGATTTTTTCAAGATATTGGAAAATGTGAATTTCTGCAGGAATTTCATTCATCTGAATCACAGCTCTTTGTTCCCCTCGCATGTTTTCAGAACTTGTGCCGATTTTCTAACATAAATATAGATGTTTTCCTTCAATAATTTAAATTTTCATTGAGTATGGTGGCAGAATGGGTAAAAACCGTTGGGTAGTCATAGATGCTCACTAAGAGGTTCAGGGTTCGAAACCCGGCTGCACATGCACAGCTTGATTACAATTCTGAAAACAGCTTTTGTCTGTATACTTGATTCTCAGCCATATACGAATTAAAAATTCTTACTTTCATGGTTTTGAATATCTCAATTGTTTCTTCTTCTAATATGAAGAAATCACCATCTTGCATTTTCAAAATCAGAACCACCAAATCTACATATTTTTTTATCTCGTAAAAAGTATGAACACGTTTGATAGCAACTTCCAATTCTTCAGGTGTTACTGAGAAATATAACATATTGAATTAAGTGCACTGCAAAAGAACAGTTTTTATTCTTAAATACTTAATGCTGGTTCAATTTTTTTATATTTAATCAAATTTTCAATTTGATTAAATTGCAATTTTCAACTTTGTTATTACTGATATTAGTAAATTCATATGCAAGGAGATTGATAGGTCACCATATAAGTCTCTCATTCAATGATGCCTTAATGCAGATTCACCTTTCTTTCTATTCATCAAAAATAAATAACCACACAAATTGTCGAGCAATCGGAACAAATTTAGTGAACCAAGTTTTAAAAGCACTATAAATTACCTTTATGTGAGTACAACACGAGCTAAGGTATAGGTTAAATAATGCCATCAACATACCTTCTTCATTATGATACCTTGCTACAATCAGTTCCCTTATTGCTGTTACAATCATATCAGAGCTACTGGTGTGTTTCAAATTCCAAACATGCAATGTTTCAATGGGAAGTTCACCTGGCAAACAATGCAACATGCTGTTCTTACTTACCAAATGTTACACTTTATTACATGCTAGAATGTGATTAAAATCCTTATTTTTCACTTTGTTTTGATGATATTTGAAATGAACTTATATCTCATAATATCTCATGTTTCTATCAAGCATTTAACGATTTAAAATACCATTCAACATTGTATCTGCAATTTCTGAAAGGACTGGTTCAGTTTTTTTCCAAATACTTTCCAGAATATCATTGTCCTTGACTTCTTGAAAATTGTGGTCAGTTTTCAATTCTTCTGCACTCTTTATCCACTGGTACTTGAATATTTCATTATCCTGAATGAGAAAAGAAAATCAAAACGATTCTCAACCTGGGAGGTCACAGAGGAATTTGTAGGAGGGTCGAGAAACTCTGCCGAATTTGAAAACCTGAAGATGCGTGATGAGTTTACTTGAAGTATTGCATTTTACTGTATTTTTACTGTGTATGGCTTTTGGCAAATCGAATGTAAATATTATACATCGATTTTTAAAAAAATATATTGTTTTTATCTATTTTTCCTAAGCATATAACATTGCTAAACCTCCATTGCTGGTTAGAATTTATCATTTTGAGGACTTTAAAATATGAGGAAAATTGGTGTATAATCAGTAGATGATGTGAAAATACCATGAACTTGGGGTAGAACTCTACTCTAAGCCATAATACTATCTGTCATTGCAATACCTTCAACTTTAAAATATTCTGTAAATTTCCCACAACTTCAGTAGATATAACTTTCGGAGTTTCATCAACTTGTATCATCTTTGTTAAATTATATAACTTGGCAGATGAAATATTCTCGAGTATTTCAGAGGTGAAGAAATTTAGATTGATACCGATTCCAGCTGAAAATTAATAGACAAACTTTATTTTTTCTTGTCCTGCTGAATAAATGGACGGTAAATTTACCTTCGTCTGACAGTTTGCAAATGACACGAAAATCTTTTATCAGCTGATGAACTTCATTGATTTTATCCAACTGTTCTTTTCTTGTGTTAAAAAGTTTTATGAAGGATTCGGATTCACTTTTCTAAAAAATATGAAATGAATGGTCTATTCTATAATATCATGCCCAGATATTAGGCTAATACAGAAGCACAGTCATTATTCTTATGGAAATATTAATTTGGTCATATTCACCCTCATTTCACAGGAAATCAGACAGTTTCAATCATTCACACCCTCTACCTCTAGAAATTCATGGCATTCAGGGCCAAAATGCTGTTATTGTTGCTTATTAATTATATGAGTGTGAGTTTCAATAAAATTAACATGTGATTCATAACAATCCAGTTGATATAATTTCACATTTAACAATATCATTTATGCTTTCACAATATGTGTGCAAGAGAAACTGAACTGCTTGAAATCTCATTATTAATCAAAAATGAAGAAACAATATAAAGCATTTTCTGACAGTACTTACTGAGAAGATTCTGTTCAGATCAATAGCCTCATTCCTGTGAGAAACTAAAATCTGAAGATCATGCATAGTTATTGTTTCTTTTTTCAAGCAAGAAATTGCATCAATAAAGGAATCGGTGACACATTTTATGCTTGGAGCATTTTCTGTTAACGTCTTCTCGTCTGAAATAAAAGTATTTAGAATTAGACATGAAAAGATATAATGCATAAAAACAAAACAGAGAGAGTTTACACCCTTTTTTCATTGAAGACTTTAGGGGAAATTGCCCAGAGTATTGTATGCAAATCACTTCTTAAATCAGATTAAAGAGATTAACCCTGACACACTTTCATCCTTAACATATCTATGTATTCTTATATGTAAACATATTTAAAGTTCATTTTTTCCTGACAAGGGTTTATTGTGCATATTGATTGATGTATCATATTTACCCTCGAATCACCGGAATGCCGTTGCAGGCTTATACATGAAACATGATGCGACCATGCTGAACTTGGACACGTAAACCGCTCTGCACGAACGAGGAGTTCAGCTTCCCCAGTAACTTACTGACGTCAAGGCTCAATGCTTAACACGGCATATATGAATATGTTTGATAAGGTGTAAAATGGGGTGTGTGTATAGTGATAAATGTGTAACAATACTTCAATAAGTATGTAGCAGTTCAAGGTCAATGTTTTAAAAATTAGACGTTAAAAGTTGAAATGAGTCGTAAAAGACTGAAGAAATTTGGAAGGTAGGTAAAGCATAGGGACTAATCGACAAAATTGTTTCAATTTTACAAAATTGCACAATTTAGAGGTCAAATGGGGTTGGGGCAAAAACTCTTTTGTGTGGGTATAACTATCCACATACAAAATTTTGGAAACCACTGCTCTACAACAGGGGTTCCCAAACTTTTTGGGCCATGGACACCCATTTGTAAATCTGTGTTTTCCCGGACCACCAATTGTAAATCTGTTTTTCTCGAACCCTGATCCAGGGGTGCAAAAACGATTTTGGCCTCGCGAATTTAACTAAGAGTCTCATAATGGCTAAGCGCGATTACAACGTTGCGTCAAACGAGGTTTATGCTGGGTTAAATCGGCACACATGCGACTCTTTTCATA
>JAUELA010183639.1:0-12495 GCA_031471845.1 Boltenia villosa | reverse complement strand
AGGGCAATCTCCAACGCGCCAATTTGACAGCGAGGAAAGTAGGCAGCCATGTCCCAAGATTTTCCATCGTTGGTACCGTGGCGTTTCTAATATCATCCATTTCTCCAAATGAATGACTGAAACCAATGCTGTTGCAGAGCGCTTCCCAAAACCCAATCGACCTAAACATCACAACCAATGCATTTAACTTCAAAGATCGAGCCCTTTATGAAAGCCAATACGATCCACAAGTTGTGGTCTATCAATCAGTGGATTTCGGTTTCCCTGATTGAGAAAAATCGCGCGGTTCCGGTGTAACTCCCAAGTGCTGGGAGGTTCTTTCGTATGCCACAGTTTCAACACTTCAATATCGTCTCGACTATATTCGTTGTCTGCGTCGCCAATTTCACCCGGATACCGCAAAAGGAAATACAGTGTGGCACGTGCAACCGCGCCCTTGTTGCGTTCCGGCTCGAAATTGGTTGATCCACCGATTAGATCACGAAATCCGCAAAGATTACGCAAAGCCGCTTCCTCAGGGTCCAACTCCCCGCCCTCATAATTGTCAAATTCGCCATACCTGAAATTGTTGCGAAATGAGTTGCACCTGGGTTCACACGTGAATAGGTGGTGAAGATCGGCCTTCATGGGCTGCCGCTTGTGGAACCAGGACTGCGGTACCACGTGCTCACAATTGTACGGATCGCTACTCTCGGCAAGATTTGGCCCGTCGGTTGCAGATAAGATGGTATTGAGCCAATCTCCTTCGAGCAACATCTCCTGACCAAGTTGGGGCAAATGGGCGGATCTCAAGATTGAAGCCAGCTCGGTGGTAATAATATCCAGAGCGTCGACAACTTCTCCCGAGTATACGCTTCGCAAGGAGCCATCCTCGTGTCGATCGGCATAAGGGTATAGGATCCTGAGACGGGCTTCCGAATAAGAGAATTCCCTGTCGTGCGTCACCCGCAAGAGATGGCGATAATCCTTGAACAATAGGACCTCGCCGCCGGATTCAAGTGTGTCCCCGTAGTAGGCTTCGATTGAGGCCGCATCCTTCTCTTCATCATAGTAGGTTTCTTCGATCGTGGCCCGCTCAATCAACCGCTCGGCGACATCGCGCAACATAGTATCCGTCGGCCCCGTACGTATAAGCGTCTTAGGCACGGAAACCGGACCAGTCGTCCTTGTCGGCTCAGACTTTTGTTGAATTTTTCCTCCAGCAAACGGGAGGTCCGAACGCACAGCACCAGCGGGACCAAAGCTTAGTTCAAACAGCCAACTTGACGTGCCATCCGGACGTTGCTTGGCATTTGGGTCGCCACCCGTCACAACTCCGTCAGCTCCAACACGTGAACCCTCAACCGATCCGGTTGAATGAGCGCGATCATGTGCCGTGTTTGGTGCAATTCTTATAAATTGAGTAAGATCGGGATCTTCAAAACAAGCGTCAAACATACTGGATTGCAACGTCGAGAGAAGCTTCGAGCGAGCATCGTTGATCACGCGGCTTATACGTATCCCTTCATTGGAAATCCAATTCACATCGGCGTCTGAATCCCCTCGACGATATCGGTGGCCGTTCTTTTTTAGAATGAAGCCTTGATCGTCACGTTCAGGAACCGACGCATGATGAAGGAAAGCAAGTTGCCACTGATCATTGCACACTGGAGAGCCAGACGAACCTCCCTCGGTGTCTGCCTGATAATAGACATGGTCCTTATTCTCATCTACGAATGTGACGCGACTATTGCGTACCACCATCTCCTGCCGCCGGCCGTCGGGATGCTGAATGATATTGACATGGTCACCAAGTAAGGCTTTGCCGGAACCCGCAATAAGCTGGAACCATGGTCGGTTCAGCTCCCCATCAGCCAAGTCCAACGCAACAATCGAATAATCAAGATCTTCCTCACCGCTGGTGACGAAAAACAAATCCGGTCTCAACCTTATCTTGGTAGCTCGTCTCTCCTCTTCCTCAGAAGACAGACTGTAATCGAGCATCAGTTGCGCTCCGCTGGCGGTATCGGGTGACGGAAGCACATGGTTGTTGGTCATCACTAACCGGTCAGAGACCATAAATCCTGTGCCGTACCACGTGCCTAGACCGGGATACTGCACGACAATCTTGCCCACTGCGGAGGTCAAAGCAGCCGCTTTCAAGGCGAAGGAAGACGCGAGGAAATCTGCGCTCTCGAGAATGCGTTCAAGTTGAACCGATTGACGTGGATCCCGCTCAGCACCAGCAACCAAGTTGCGGGCTATATCTCCCGGAATGTCCAGCAAAGAGAGCTTGTTGATTACACGTTCGCTAGTCTCGAATTCGATCAAACTGGGGAGCCCTCGGCGCACGCTCTCGATTTCGTCCCGTCGCGATTTAGAATCCTTGAAGCGTTGCGCAGCAAGTTCGGCAACGCGAATTTGCGATCGACCAGTTCCGCGCCCGCCCAATGCCGCCATCTCACGAATTGGAACGTCGACACCGGTAAGGCCAAAGTCTTGCAGAGCAACACCGATCGCACCGTGGCGTAAATAACCAGTCAGGCGGTGCGCACTATTGACTTGCTGCCATGGGCCTTGACCACGCACCAGCTCAGGATTGTCGATCGGATGGCTTTGGATCCTTCGTGCACCAGAGCGCACGCCGAATTCTCGTTGGAAATCGGTATCAAACTGAACAGCAAGATCAAATCGGGCTTCCAGGTTATGCCAGTTGCCCTTCAGCTTGTCGGGGTAATCCTGATCATAATTGTCTCCATTAGCCTTTTTGAGGCCTCTCTGCACGAAATCCAGGGCAAGTGGAGATCCAAATGTGACAAGGCCATCGATCACGGGGCAGTCTTCAACGTGGGCAAGGCAGTCCCACACAACGACTGATCCCATGGAATGGGCCAAAACGATTACTTTGGCATCATCTCCGGCCCTGCGACGGGCTTCTTTCATCCCGTCGAGCACGCTTTGTCGGACCACGTCCCGGGCACCACCTGACGTTCCCGTCGTGGGGTGAGCACCCGCGGTGTTATCGAAATACAGGAAAAGTTGGCGGAACATGCGCCGGAGAAATGTGCGGACAATCCACTGAGGTATGAACGTCGTGATGTCTAACCCGCCGATAGCCTCACGCGCAGAAAGTGGCAATTCAGGTTCAGAGGCTAGCAGTGCACTTTCAATAGCGACAATGGATGTCGAAAGTACCTCCGATGAAATATCGATCTCAGGTTCGTTCGACCCTTCGAAAAACCAGTCAGCGTAGTATCCGAACGTGGTTCGAATACCGAGTCGATCGGGATCGACATTTCCCGCCTTGAGCGCATCGCGCCATCGACGCATTTCGTCCCTCTCGGGCAGATGCTCATTAACGCCATGAACGAATACAAAGTGCATTCTCACCTCCATTGCCGACCAACTGAGGGGCAAACTCGTTTGATGCCTCTCCTATCTACTTTCGAATCGAGACCGAGCTAGAATGAGAGCTGGATACTGATGGGGCAGTGATCACTTAACCGCTCACTACGTCTTTCCCCGGTGGCGTTCACATCGTCGCTGCTGAAGCGTGTTTCCCAAAAGGAGCCCTCTACGAACCAGTCCGCGATCTGAGCATCCAGAATGATCCAATCAATCGGTTGGGTGCTTGTACCCTTTCGAGTGGGGCACTTTCGGGTGACCGTTTCTGGGTGTTTACTCAGGATGGGCTCATCCAGGTCTTGATTGTTTAGCGCATTCCATAAAGGACCTTCATCCTGGAACTGTCTGAATCTGCGATTGAAGTCGCCTGCGATGATGAGTGGAATTCCATCGTCACTGCATTCTCCGATCCATCTCTGAAGAGGAATCCGTTGTTTCCATAGGGTCTCGCAATCGTCCTTCGTGCTCCTGTCTGTTGCTTTTGTAGTTGCACAGCTGGATTTCAAGTGAACGGACAACACCCAGAGTTTGTTTCCATCAATGTCCAACAGGAGTGCCGTTCCCGCCCTAGTAGGGCGCCCGTCATGTAGGATGGAGAGGTCTTCCAAATCATCCTGCTGAACGATCGACATGCCCTGGTCTTTGCGGATCGCGATCGCTGTATAAATATCTTCGGCACTGCCTAACGCCACGTCGGCGTCATATCTACTCGACATGAAGATGGCATATTGGTCAGAAGGAAATACCCGCTCGGCACCCTCTATGGATCCAACCTCCTGAAGAGCAATGATGTCAGCAGGTTCTCGCTCTCTTCCCAACGAGTTGCCGTACTCAAGAAGAAGATCGAAATCAGACTCGTCCCGCTTCGTCCCAATGCCAGGCCTGACTTCGTTTTGGGCTTCGTGGTGCAAATTTGCGATATTCCAACTGGCCACCGTCAGGTCAGCTCCATGTGCGGAACCAGCGCATAGGTTGGCTGCAATAAACGCTACCACCAATTTTTGCATTTCGACGTCCAGTTTGTGTCAAAGCATTGTTAAAATCAAGATTCTCTTAAGGAGTGCATACTCCCACTCATGTTGGGTAATATTAAACCAAATTGGAAATATATGTATGATATAAAATACAAACTCAATCGAATTTTGCACAATAATGTAACTTTCGAAGCAAGCATATATTGAGTTTCTGACCAAGAATAGGAAAATGAATGTAATTATTTCAACTTGTTGACGATATTCACCGATCAAGGAAATTCGATTTAAGAAATCAGTGTGGATAAATACGCTAAAGTTGAAAGCTTAGTTAAGCGGGCAGAACGCGGAGCCGCATATATTCTTCGTGGGCAAAATGTTAGACTCCGGTTGGTTACCTAAAAAGAATTGCCAATTGCACCGGATTTTATCTTTGAGCTCAATGCGGTTGATACAGCGGGAATCCGGAGACGCTTCAATTTCAGCACCCATCGACAAAGACCCGAGTATGAAGAATTACGGAAGTGCCTTGACCAAGGGGTGATTTTCGTATCGTGACTGAGTGAATGCTTCAAGGTAACTAGCTTGGAGAATTTGTATCTGCGTGAGACCAACCGTACTTCCGTGAAGCATCCGACGAAATCTCTTCACATCGTTTTGGTGGAGCACGTCAATCAATCCACGCGATTCAAAATACGCCATGGCAATTCTTAGTGCATTCGCCGGAAGTAAAGCCAATTCTGGCTGACCCAACAAATCCATATTTAGAGCCTTGCCCATAGCGTCGTAGTTATCGCGACCGGTTAATTGAATAAAGCCGCGTCCCCTGTAGTTCCATCCATCGTTGATATCTTTGTTGCCCAAGCGCCCTTTATAGACCCTATTCAAGATTGCCTCGGGATTATGTGCGTCTCGTGTCGCATCATTTGCATCCTTATATATCTGGCTCCACACTAATCGTAATCTAGCAGCCGAATAATTCCCATTTTCCTCAAACAGCGTAAATCCGCTAGTCTCATAGTGAAGGTTTGCAAGTATCAATGCGAGTCCTTCACGTGTGCGAAGAGCACCAGCCTCACGCAAAATTAATATTCCTGCTTCATCTCCAAATATGGAAACACCCGGCGCATTACTTGTGAAGAATTCGTCGACAGAAATAGGATCCCAACGACTTGTCCGCGGTAACAGACTTTCACCTTTGCCCCCGTGTTTGATACGCTCAGTTTCAGCAGTCGTGTATTCTCCAATAACCTCTGGCTTCAATTCAGCATCAAACAACCCTACATCGACCATGAATTGTAGTCGAAGCGCTCGCTCTCTATCACTGCGCTCGTTAAGGGCGCTGTTTATCAGATTGTTTGCGAATTTCTGCTTTTCCAAATCAAACTGTCCTTGAGCTGCCACTGTACTCTTCTCAACGTCAAACACTCCCGTGACATAAGCACCTCCCAATGAAGCCATTCCGCCAAACATTGCTGATAGCACTGCAATTAGTGCGACGGAAACCTGGCTGGCGGCTTCGTAGTGAGGCTTCGAAACTGACGACCCACTTTCAACCAATGCAAGTTCATGAGCAAGTTTTGCCTCCTCCGCACGATTGGTTTCACGTTTCTCTTCTAGTGAATGCTTCCGTTCTTCAAGTTCAAACAGTTTATCTTCGGAGAGTTCCATATTTTCTCCCAATTGTTGCCAACGCTTTATTCAGCTTAGGGCACTCTCGCGGAAAGGTCACGACTGACGGTCGCTTATGCTTCGGTGCGGTCCAATCAAATGCAACAATTTGAGTGACCAACGTTATGATGGGAGCGAAATACAAACGCTTCTGATTCACGTAGCGCATTTCCGCCGTTCCTGTTTTTAGGTAGGTGTGGAGCCACAAAACTGGCGTATCGCTCTCAGCGAGCTCTGGTGGCGGAAAGAGACGCCAATCAGCATGGATGGATCTCACACGATCGAAGCCGGCCCACCAGGTAATACCCGACGCTTGGTATCGACTACACAAGTTCACTCGAGACGTGCAGTTTCGTCCGAGTTTGCGCCTGAGCTGCCAATACAGAACCGGCACGGTCTTTTATTGTTTCATCGGTATAGTTTTGCATTATTCTTGATCATTCAATGTTTGATAAAATTCTTCACCACTGCAGAGCTGCAGAAACTTCAGAGGAACGATAATGAAAGGCCTCTCCTTTTTGTTGGTAATCCTGCCTTTGGTGGTCATGACAGTTAGTGGCGCGACCGCCCAATGTCTGACCGCAGAGATTTCGCTCGCAGATACGAACGTGGGAAATAGTTGTCGCAACGTTCAGCCCGCTTTGCCATCCTGTCTTCCACTCAACAAGCTTTTGATCCTTGAAAAGAGCCAATGGAAATCCGGCAAGCAGATTGTAGTTAGCGGCCCACCCACCACATCAGTGAATGTTATCGATCATACAAGCGGCCGATCTGTGAGCGTAGAAGCGTTCGAATATTTGTTCATTGCAGATTCTCGTGGTCGTTCAGGATATGGTCTCGTGGGCGTATTGGCATCAAGGCAGACTAGTGCGGAAGTAGAATACAAGGATGTGAACCTCTTTCGAAATTCGGCGTCTTCATTCTCAACCAACCTGAACCAGAACCAATACCGGCGATACCATTCTGGAGAGAGGGTGCGAGTCACCCGCAATTTTCTAAGTTGGCGTCAGGTGCCGAATTACCGTGGCCTGAAATCGGACCGCGGTACAAAAAGGCAATTTCTATACGATCAAAGGGAAAATGAAACCAAGCATGCGAGGCAGACATTATTGCTCAGGCATCTGAACGGAAGGGTTACCTGCGTGGACTTCAACTTGGCTCACAGCAACCATTTCGTCCGAGCGGGAGTTCGAGCCTTCAGTGATGGTGTGCCAAAGAGCCAGGACGACATCAGCGTTGAGTTCAAAGATGATTGAGTCGCTTTTTAGGGCTTGCCAATCGCAACCTATGATTTGGTGGCGACGCCCATGTCTGCAACGCGAAGAATTCATTTTCATCTTGGGCCTAGGACTGGCTCCCCTCCTAGCCATCAAAGACCAGCTACATAGTGACAAGAGCGTCTGGGCGACAGCAGCAGTAGCTTTTACTGTAACGACGATTGTACTGACCGTGATGGGTGTGTGTTGCTCTTTCATTCTTAGACGAGGGGAAAGTCCTACGCTTCATGAAACGGTCGCTTTTGGCTGCTTGTTCGCAAAGACAAACCTTTTCCTTGGCATGATATTTCTCGCTCAAAGATTCAATATCACTGCAGATGAATGGTTTCATCTTCGATTGCTTTACAATTTCTCGTGTGTCTTTTTTCCGATAATGATCGTAGGAATTTTCGGTTGGAGCGCCTTGCAAAAGCGTCATAGAGCCATTCGAGGCAATGCCGGTGTTCGATTCAACTCCGTGCTAAGTAGTGAGAGGCATATGTTCGTTTTCGTAATGGGTGCATTGCTATTCACCAGTCTAATTCTTTTAGAAGTTTTGCTGTGGGTGCAATTGCCGGAGTGGCTCGCACCTCTCAAAACATAATTTGATCTGTAGCCGATCTGAATTTCTACGAGTCGGACCGTTGCTGGCCGCCTTTGGCGCAGTGCTGACTTCCTCGGGGGCTCACGGCCAACACTAGGCACCAGATGCTCTCGACCAATTCGCGGCGCCGCATTGGTGCGCAGCGCAAATATGAAAGGCAAAGACACGTCTGGCACCCGCGCCATGCCCGATTCTCGATAATGCGAGACTTCGCCGATCAAGATTTTGGCTCGCAGGAGCGCCGTTTGTGTTTTCAGGTAGGGTGGGACCAAAAACTTCGCCATCGCTCTCTCCGACAACACACGGGGCAGTATGGCGGTTTTTCAGCCATGTCGATGGGATGGAGGTACAGCCGCGTTGATTCGGTCGGCAAACCTTACACACCGGTTACTTTCTTGGCACGGCTGTCAGTTGCGCTGTCGTCCTGATGCTGACCACTGATTGCCTCGATCTGCTTCCATCTGACGACGCCATTCAAACAGCTCATGAATAGGTGGATTTTTTTCACCCTCTGGGATGATCACGTCGTCCTCTGGATTAACCACCATCGCGTCGACATCCTGACTGCCGATTTGCCATGCGTCCCGCACGTGAAATTTGCGCTTCAATATTGCGTGCTCAAGAATGAATTCGGGCTGACCATCTTTTCCAAAAACCACTGGCACCAAAATGTAGTAGCCGTACATTGCCAGACCTCCCAGGAACGTCTCCAAATTTCTGTGATCGTTGACAGTCATAGTGGTCATGCGTGAGACAATCACGAATTGTCTACGCTCATCCTTCGATAACGCATCTAAATCGCGATAGACGCATACGCGGTAGTGGAATGGATTACTGCGATCTATGCCCTTAACGGCGGTGAGCCGAATTTCATCATTCGAGTCTTGTTTCCCAAACCGCTCTCTCCACTCATTGAAAATTGCTCGGCCTTTATCTTCACGACCGAAGATCAAACCTAATATTGGTGGACCGCCTTCTGCTGGGAACCCAAAGGCCATCCCCTCCCACCCGGCCACGCTCCACAGATCCTGATTGATGATAGAGCTGACTGTTAAGTCATTGTGGTTATTCAGTTCGCCAAAGGGGTCCACTGGTGGTGGCTCGCTATCACTGTTGTTCAATTGTGCTGGGCGGGAAACTTCAGGAGCGTTTTCAAGCGGAACGTAGGATCGACCGATCCAGTGGTTCCAATCGGAGAGTTGCCCAGCATACCCTCCCAAGGATCTATGGCGCGAAACGCCAGACAGGCAGAAAAACGTTGCACGATCAAGGGCTCGCTCAATTCCGATGAGTTCTTCGAATGTTTCAGAAAGATTCGGCACCATCAGAGTGTGCCCCAACGCATTGGAACCGAATTCAACTAGGTGCTCAATGAACTGGGCATGGTGGTTGACCTTGGTCAGATCCCAAGCTGCCGGTATCAAGACTGACAGAACACCACCATCATCGACAAATCCAGCGCTGGATTCGCTCACATCAGCGGATTGCTCAATACGTACGTTTAAACTCTCTCTGTGGGGAATAGATCCGGAATTCAGGAGAGTTGAGATAAACGCCTCAAGAAAAGACACATGCGCCTCAGCAAAAAGAATTCCCTGCAGGTCTGCAGTCGCGGAAATACGCACGTCCACGCCCATTATCGTCGTTTTGACCGAACTGAATTCATCATCCAGCAAAACAATCTCTTTCGGAAGGTCTCGACAGGCAGGCTGAGCCGCCATCATGCTCATCATGTCATGGAATTCTTGGTTGGCGGTTCCCTCGGGGATTGAACCATCATCACGTAACACATCAAGATGGCCGAGCCGGTAGAGCAAAGCGGAACGGGATGTGAATAGATGCAATTGATCCAGGATGTCCGGCAGTTCCGTCAACCGATGAAGCTGCCCAAATGGCAAATCAACCAAAAGGCAGGCAAATAGCCGATCGAATTCAGCAAGTTTATCGTTCAGCCTGATTCGGCTTTCGTCGTCCAGAGGCAGCAGTCTATTGGCTGCATGTAAAAACTGTATGCCGCTGAGAAAGTCAGCAACGTGACCGAGTTGCATTGACACCATGGTGAACAGGCTGAACGACGGAATCACCTCGACACGAATTTCTGCTTCTTGATCTGAAAGCGCTGAAGCCTGGAATATGGCGGCTAGAGCAGCACCACGCGCGGCCCACAAGAGACCCGCACCACGGTATGCGACGGACAAGGAATAAAGGGCCTGGAAGTGCTCCTCCCTGCTTTCCTCTTTCATAAAATTCACAACTGCACGACCAAGCCATTTGATCGCGTCTATGGGTTTTTCTGAGTCGAGCTTACGCTCACCCTGTTTGACGTAAATCTGACCAGCTTTCAGCTCTTTGTCTCGTTCGGCCATGAACTCGGCCAGCTTTTCAACTAGCGTGTCAAACGCCGTGCTATCCGGTGCGAATAGTGAGAGCACCTCCATCATAGAATCGAGAAGATCGGCGGGGTATTCACCTAAGCCATTAGCTCTGTCCACGACGTTACATAGACCTTGCCAGATATCATCAAAATCATCCCGCTCTCCTTCGAATGCCCTTTCATTCAGCGCATGAAGCAGCAGCAGAGTTTCTGCATAGAGCGCGTTATTGGGACGCGATTTGTCAGTGGCAAGTCCGCTGAGCTTGGACTTGAGGCGCGAGGCCCGTATCTCCAGGGAAACGGCATCTGCAGTTTCGTGCCCGTTCAAAACACGCCCGAAGATTACTTGGAGAAGGTTGCAGACCTTGCTGATGTGATCGGCGTGGCCGGTAGCGAATGCGATCTCTTCAACCTGCTCGTAAAGTTCCTGCATCCCCTCGACATCGTCAAACCACCAAAACCTTGTCCAAGCATGTTCGTATACAGCTCGAAGGAGTTGATTGTTGGCACCATATTTCTTTGCAAATGTGGTGGCGCGTTGAAACCGCCCTTCGGTTTCGTATCGCGGCCTCTCCAAGCGCCGAGACAATGATGCCGCTTCAAAAGAATCTGATACCATCTGCGTCTGATCGGAACGTTTATCGCCGAGTTGCTGGAGTCGGCTCTCGATTTCATCAAGAGCTTGCTGGTGTCTAAAATCATTTGGACCCAATTTCACGCTATCGGGATCGTGTGCGCCAGCACCGAGATGATTAAACGCCAGATCTTTGTGATTGTGTGAAAAGGTCCGGTCAATCAGCCATTCGCGATCCAATATCGTAACAGCCACACCAAGCTGTTTTTTGAGCTCGTCCTCGATGCGCAGCCTGTCTTTGGCTCGGGTTGGTCGGCTTGTAACGAAGAAAATTCTTTCGTAGCCACGATCGGTCCCGACAATCTCATTGACGTCGGAACGAACTTTGCCAGACCACCCTTTCTTTGCGCTGAATGCAAAAGCCCATTTGTCCTGGCCGCCCATCCCATCACCAATTAGCCAGCGTTCAGATATCCTAATATTTACGGGATAAGTCTCTGTATCTACTTTGCCGTCACCACCGCCTTCGGGGCCTGTTTGCGGACGAAGATTTGGACAAATCTCGCGCTCGCAAACTTTTCTGGCGAATATCTCAAAATCCTTGTGCTGATTTCGATCTGTCAGAGAATCCAATTGATGGCTGAGTTCGGATCGGCTCAGCGGATAGGCATCCGTGTTTTCACTATCCGAATACAAGTAGGGGCGGTTCGCCCTCATCATTTCCGATGGCTTGGGAATGTATAACTTCGATTGCTCCATGAGTCGGCATGGTAACACACACCGACATGATTTCGCTCCAAATCACAGATCTCCATAGGTACTGAAAATGCCCGGTTTTACTTCATATTCCACGTCTGCATTTAAACATTCAATGACCCTTCGGTCTTCAGGATTCTAAGTTGATGTGCAATCCGAACTCCATCCATAATTGCCTAGTTGCTGTTCACCGCAGGGCGTCAGAATAACTGCCAGGGTGCCGCCGCCATTCTTTCACCGGCGCCAACTATATTTGCGCGAGATACTTTGCAAACGTGTAGTGGAGTTTCTGCAGAGCCCGCTCAGTGCAACACCAGGTGGTGATCATTGGACTGAGTGGATTCGGCCATCATCTGTTCGTGCTGAGCGATTGCCAGGTCCTCCGCCAATTGGGTGCACAGATAGTCTGCAGACTCTCTCATGAACTGACCCAGCGGCACACCAGCAAGATCGGCCCAGGCCTGGAATTTCACCAACTGCTCTGGCATGAGACGAATTGCCAACGTGTATGAGCCGTCCTCGTCCTGGAAGACGCAATTGCTAGGTTGGACTGTGCCGTGTTCTGGTGGTTTGTCGCTCATCGGATGGGCCTTTCTGATTGGCCGGATAGGAATACATTCTTACCATTTGCGGGTGTGCTAACCAAGGCCGATCGACCGGGCGCCCTGCCCCGTTCCTCACCCGATATTCGGTTCATCGATGTCCCACCCACAACAGATGCGCCGGTTGATTTCGTTCTGGACCGCAACGATGAAGGCGCCGACCTGTTCATCGGCCTCGTATTTCGAGAGCTCAGAAGCTTTGACGCCGGCGGTCAGACCTCTGACTGTCTTCCTCAAATACCGATCCCGCTGCCGGCCGCGGCGATCGGCCAGGCCATCGGCACAGCGTGCTCTGTGGCCATG
>JAUELA010183529.1:0-12504 GCA_031471845.1 Boltenia villosa | reverse complement strand
GTCCTGAACTCAGCAAGTGTGCCGTACTCAAAACGCTGCAGCAACTCCAAGGTCGTGTGGCGCTGTTCCGTAGTAAGTAACAGCGTACGTGTTCTCTTGGTGGCAGGCATGGCGCTTCTTTCCGACTGGTCGCAAGAATCCTTTCCAAAATCCGGGTTTACTGATCCTTAACTGCTTCTGAAAGGCATTAATCGTAAATTGAAAAGGAAGGGATTGCAATAATGTTTGGCTTAACAAATTTCACCAATATTTATTTGGGATAAGATTCACCTGATTTCTGACAATGACATTTGGGTCTGAGACAGGAAACACTGTTCTGGCATTATCACGGCTGCAACGTTGGGCAATTCAGCTTGCTAGCTAGCCTTATAACCCAAAATTAAATGCAAGTGCTGAAAAATGTATGAAAACGTTCAAATAAACCATGAGGAAAATGACACGTGGAGCTAAAGATATTGGCCTGAAAATAGCATCAATACTATCATTACTTCTACTCGGCATATTATTATGGAATGTACGCCTGCAATGGCAATGTTCAATTGTCAACTGCGAACACAATATGATCTGCTGCGACGTAAACTTGACATAAAATTGCAACAAAATCACCAGCAGTTCGCCCAACACAGAAACATAGATAATTGAAGGTTGGTGATCCTGTTATGGCTAAGGATTATCGACCGAATCGAGTTCAATGGAGAAGAGGGGTAGTACTGAGAAAACTATTACCGGTTACGTACGAAGTACAAGTTGGCGACTACAAATGGAAAAGTCATATCGACCTACTTAAAGATTTATCCGGATCTCTCTTGTGTGATTTGAAAGAAGAAATCGACGAAGTTCGTCCACTTATGCCGCTAGTACCTGAACCAGTCAGCGAATTGACAACTGAGGAAAAACGAGAATTGCACAATGGTGCTAAGTCTCGTGATGTTGAATCTACGCCGAACAATTTGATCTGAATACTGAATGTTCGGAAATATCTTCCACGACGGGGCTATTCCTATAATACTAGAAATAGAAGTTGATGTTGATAGAAATAGATGGACATTTTGCAATCAATATCAGAGCACATCGATCATAAGATCCTTGTAGTATGTCTTGTTCTTTCCTCTTGGCGCTAAATATAATATATAAATAATAAAAAAATATAATAAATAATAATATAAATAATAAAAAAAATAAATCGCCGCTAAAATCAGTCACTATATTAATATGACCTAACGGGAAATTCAACGTTTTTATCTTTTAAAGCTCGATCCTAATTGCACCAGGGAACCACAACGACCCGAACTTTTGAAAATCTTCTAACACAAGTGCAAAAGTTAATGAAAAGAAAACAGTTATATAAGCAACATGATTTTTTAATTTCCATTGATAAGAAATAGAATTTAAAAATAATGATGTGATTTCAGAGTTTTTTACGATTTGAATCAACAAATGAAATGATTTGAAATTGATTGTTATTCAGATGATTATGATCACATATGATTCTTTCAAATAATGTACAATTGATCATAACATGTGCAGCATCACGAACCTTACATAATAAATTGTATCGAATAAAATATTTGAGGAAATAGAATTCGTGATTTAAAAAGATACCTAACATTTACTCTTTAAAAATCTTTGACTTCATTTATGTTAGCGTGTAACGACGCCATCAACCATCAATATCCGGTGATGATATCAAAAAAATAATGACGCCATACAATTCATATCATCATCTTTGATAAAAATAAATAATAAGTATTTCGGAATTGACTTTTACATGTGACGATATTTAAGCAAATATTGAAGGCATTACAATTGAGGTTAAAATGATTATTCGTATAGACAAATTATTAAGATAAAAATGTTGATAATCGCTTGATTTAATATCATATAATTAATCATGACATATAACGTAAAATAAGAATCACAGGGTAATAAATTGCATTGAATATAATACTCGCAGAAGTAGAATTCCTTGCCTAACAAACAATTATTTATCAAATATAGGCAACCTTTACATTTATGACGTCATATTGATGAAAATCCAGAACATCGAAGCCAAGTGTAATTAAATCAACTTGCAAGCATCAACAAAATTAAATAAATATTCATTCTGGCAAGAATGACTGGAATTGCGAAGATAAGTACAGTCTGAAATTGCTGGCGGATATGTTGTGCTCCTGAAGTAGTTGTTTTCGGTGGTGCAGTACTTGGATCCGCAGTTACAAATCGTGTCGTATTTTTAAGTGAGCTGGAGTTGTTAGTTTCCTCTGGTGCAACAGTTGACGAGGGAGTAGGAGTAGGAGTAGGAGTAGGAGTAGGATCAGGAGTAGGAGTAGGAGTAGGAGTAGGAGTAGGAGTAGGAGTAGGAGTAGGAGTAGGAGTGATAGTATGAGTAAGAGTAGCCGTAGGAGTTGGAGTAGTCACGCCTCCTTCAAAGGGGAACCTGTTGATGGGTCAAACTCCGTAACGACCATTACACGCGGTTGTTTCTATCAGAATAATGAAGAGTGCTCTCAGGCAATTGATTTTGAGTTCTGCATCTACACGTGTGATACAGGTAATAATGAATCATATTGCACTTGAGAAGAAGTTCTCGGCGTTAGCCTAGGCATTTATGGTTGACTCAGTCCCATTTTGCATCCCTGAAACATAATGTTGATGTCTTCCTTCGACCATATCAATTTCTTACCCATTCTCATAACACTGCATAATGTAAAACCATCAGGACAATCACTTGCAATGGACGAATCCCCCGGAGTAATATCGTAACAATCGGAGGTATCATCATCAGTACTGGATCCCTCGCATTGGGCACATCTTATTGCTGATGCTATTTAATAAATTCATTACTCAAGTTAGTTAGTTAATTAGTGAAGGTGAAAGATTAATAAGCCTACCATAATGTCAAACAATAAATGAGGAAGCAACTTTTATGGATTAGGTCATCAACAATCTTTAAAAACTAACTAGATACTTTGGCCATCCAGTTGCGTCAACATATGCATCAGCCATTTATCAGGGTTCACACAATAGGACATCAGGACAGAAAGTTAGTACTGCAAAGTTCAAAAATGAGTATTACAAGGTGAAAGATTAATAGACCTACTTTTATGTCAAACCATAATTGCGGAGGCAAATTTTATGGCTTAGGTCATCAACAATCTTTACAAAACTAACTAGATACTTTGGGAATCTAGATGCGTCACCATATGCATCAGCCATTTGTCAGGGTTCACACGATAGGAAATCAGAACAAAAAGTTAGTATTATGAAGTTCAAAATGAGTATTACAGGGTGAAAGTTTACTAGGCCTACCATAATGTCAAAAAATAAATATTAGTGCAGATTTTATGGCTTATATCATAAACAATTTAATTGAATTGGAAATATATATAAAATTTGTAAACAAGAAAGTTGTATAACGTGCCTCAAATTATTTCAAAAATGAAGAAAACAAGAAAAACGGACAATATGAATCCTATTATATACTGAAAAGACACGTTTTTAGTGATACTTTTCGAATATTGTCGTACATTTAAAATGTTTAGTTAATGTTATAATACTGCTACCTAGTGTTATATCCTGTATTGCTATAGCTATTTCTAATTTGACCTACTGGCGTAATTTGACATGGGAAGTCTTAACATCTAATCTTATTTTGAGTGTACTCTACTAATATAAATACACAACAATTGCGACGAGGATAAAGTTTACAAAAAGTTTACAATCATCTGGTGAATTACGTTAGTGCAAGCTTACTACTGTGAAAGTAACCTCAATTTGTTGATTTGTCCGAAATAAATTCTGGTAAAATGCCGATATATTGTCATATTGAAGAGTTCCATGAAAATATTGACTTGACTGGACACAATATGTAGAGCGTTTGCAACTGCATTTTAGTGCAAACAAAATTCCTGACGAAGGAAGGAAAAAGACAATTTTATCTCACGGGAAATCTTACAGTCTAATACATGACTTAGTTTCACCTGATAAGCCCAATTATAAAACTTTCAAAATATTGACTTCGCGTTTGAAGTCACAACCGTTGATAATTACTGAGAGGTATAAATATCACCTCATAAATGAAAATCAAGAGTAGTGTTGCAACCAGTTTCCGGCTGCAATCAGTTTATTGTCTAATTTTTTTAATTTAATGATATATATTAATGATATATACCGAAATTTTGCATTCTGTCGAACTTTTCCTTATTTTTAAATTTGTTTTTACTGCTTTTAATTTAATAAGTCCAAATGGATTTTTCTTGTTGGTAACTCCAAATTTTCGCGTCAAAGTCCGATGGGAAATCGGCCGAGCGTGGCGTCCAAGGAACGAGCAGTCCTAAACAGGCTCTTGTCCTTATCCATCCCTCAACCAACTCCTTCCTCTTGGATAAGTATAGCCCCTAGTGCTTGGTCGACGGAGAGAACCCCGAAACAGTCGGGTATCAAAACAACCCAGAGGCAAGCCTTAACGTCTCTGAAGATACCTGGTCAGCTCGGGGTGATCAAACACACGCATCCGCAGGAGTACACAATAACATCCTTGTTCTCTGACGTACCAGTCAGACCTAATAACAATGTCCGCTACTCCGGCTCTCGCCCGGTGGTCAGAGAAAAAGAGGGCGCATTACAGGTCATCAGCTAGAAGTGTTGGATTGGGAAAAACAACGTCAAGAAAATCGGAGGAAATCTCCAACTAGGACAAGGAACACCAGACAGAGATACACAATCATTCAGGAACCAAAATCAACCTAACATTAAACCCCCTGGAGAAACAATCCCAATTTCCTACCTGTTTGTTCACGGTTTTCTACATCATCATGATTCGCCACTGCAACAGGATCAAACTACTAATAAAAAACAATAAACCGGACATCATCTGCCTACCACAACCCTACTACATTTCACAATTCAATATCCAGAGATGATCTAACAATACCAGAACAGATAGGTGGTAAAACTCAATACTTCTCGGGGGTATCAATCATGATAAGTAGGGATCACTTCCAATACCATGAAATCGTCCATGAGAAGTTAATTCCACATCGTGCACAGCTTCTAACAATATCTAAGGAAGTTGCGAGGTTATACACCTGCAACCTCTACGCCCCCGCCGACATCTAGTCCCCCAAAACAAGATTCTACCTGGAACTTACCAAGAAATTAGAACCTAAATAGTCTCCGAATTTCATATCGTCACCGGAGACTTTAACCAGGTAGATGCACCAATCAACACCAAAAACCACGGCTCCTTACGGCTTGGCCAAAGCAACAAGATCTAGATTGGCTTCTCAATCAGGAAGAACGTGGTTGATCCCTACAGGCCCCGAAACCCCTCTCAGACCCCTTTCACACTAATCCGCGGACACCAGCAGAGAAGGATAGACCCGATCTACATTTCAAAAAACCTGGACAAGCACATGGAAAAATAACATCACTCACTTAAAGGACCCGGACCAGGATCTCAAAACAATAATACAACATAAATATCAAGAATGTCATATCAATATGGACCATTTCAACTCAATTCTCTGCTGGTGGGATAACACCAAGGAAGCCCTGCGAAGGCAGATGATCGCATATGGCTCCAGGAAATTACCGAGGGATATGAGAGAAAAAGACTCCATGGGCTGCAGCACCTCATGGAATCTGACGAACGCCACCCGGACATCAATAACATCATTAAACGGCTAGAACAGGAGGAAAACGATCGCCTCATGTTTCACGCCGGACTCGCCTGAATCCAAAACATGGAGGAGGGCGAGAAACCCTCCCGGTTTTTCTTCCATAAGGATTATAATAAGATCAAAGAGATCATCAAGGTGATGTCCTAACGTAAGGCACCACGGCCAGGCGGACTTTCGAAAGAATTTAATACCTCCTTCTGGGCACTAATCAAGGACGATCTGACTGAGGTGATTAACAACTCCCTTCGCTTTGGCAAGATCCGGATAGTGCAAGACAGGCCAAGGTAAAAATCATGTACAAGAAAGGAGACCAGAGACTTTTAAAAAATTGGCGCCCCATCTCTGATCTTAACTTCGATTACAAAATAATATCAAAAATAATAACCAACAGATAAGGCAAATATCAACAGGGGGTCCGACAAGGCAGCCCATTAAAAATGTTGCTATACACAACCAATTGGGAAACCCGTTTCGAGGCACGTCCTACGTAACAACAATATCAAAGGGTTCAGGCTGGGAGCGTTCGAAGAAAAACTCGAGCAAAACGTCGATGATACAACGCTCCTGACCACCACATATGACTCAATGGGCCAAAGGTGCAGAAAATAAATTGAAACCCTTGTGATCTGTGACAGGTCAGAGAGTCAACCCGGAAAATACCGAAATAATAGCCCTTCATCCCGGACTATTATCACAATTATGAACCTCACGAAATCAACAGTAAAATCCTTGGCCAGTATTTCGGTCAAAATGCAATTAAAACCACTTGGACTCAACAAAGGAAAAAAACGTGAGAATTTTATCAGGCCTATCTTTCAGAAAACTCACTTTGACCAGAAAACACACTATCTTGAACTCTCTGGCTGTATCACAGATCCTATATCACGCGAGTAATATTGAAATTAGTAGGGAGGTCATAGAACAGATCGAAAAATCTTTCTTTAAATTCCTATGGCAACCTGAAAAAATACAGACCATTAAACAAACAAAAAACTTGAAGCTGAGCTTGATGAGGGGGGATATAAAATGGTCGACCTAACATCCAAAGTGGCATGTATGTTGGAGAAACTAAAGGGTAACATACACCTACGTAACATCAACCCACCCGGGGATCTTCTCCAACAGCACTTCTCGCTCCCAATTCGTCCCCACTCACTTGAAACAAGATCTGAGATAACATCAATCCAAAACAGCGCGGGCAAAATATGAACTGGAAGACCGTGCATCTCAGGCATACCCATGCCACGCCATCTTCTCAGCAATAAAGAGATGCACAATGGCTTATTGTATGGTGAAATGAGAAGAGAGATGCACCTCTTCCGAACGTATGAGGGGGCGCCAGCACTCCCAAGCTTTAAATTCTGCGGTGGATATGAGGACTCTATCCCGCACCTCCTGAAAGAGGGGTGCCCTTCCATAGAATCCCTTCAAATACACCTTCAGGAGGACATAAGAGACATCACTAGGGCCTATACTATCATGACTCCAGACCTTCTCCTTTACAATGACTAGGAAGCCAATAACAGACTCGTAGTCATAAAGCTGGCAGTCATCCTAAAAACGGAGATTGTGGAGGAGAAGCGATGGGGTCGACTTCCAAAACAAAGCCCTCGCTAGGGACCGCAGTGCCTTCCGAGCTAACATCCGTTGGAAGTGCCTCCGAAAACTATTAAACTGGTGCGAACTTAGGCGAGAGTGGGACATCCATCTGGACAGAGCAGAGCAGCAGAGGCACCACAAGAAACAACAATTCAATCCTCTGCACACTACTCCCAGCCCATCCCCACCCTAAGTCTACTTGGACAATTCCCTTGGGACTTGGAAACTGGACACCCCAGGTAAAACCTCAGACACTTGATTTTTTATATGCAAGGAATGTTGTCCTTTTTTGTACATTCTATTTCGGCGTTATTACTCCTTATATGCAATGTAAAACAATATATATGTGTGTCCTTATTTCTTCTGCATATTAACAAAATCATTTTTTTCTTATTTTTGTTAAAGCAATTATTTCAAATCACATTTATACAACTTAAATCTGGGATGTTATACTTTATCTTTTGATTAATTGTCATATTATTGATGTTACTATAATATTATGTGACAATGATTTTCATTGCAATAAATATTTCTCGAATGTAATGCATTTACACATTTTATATGTTCTGAACTGCTCTGTTTTTTTTCAGTGGATGAATCGACTTTATAATATAATTCTTCAGGTGCCGATTTAACTATATTTGCAATGTGTTCAAATGAATTATACTTTCCATCACGTATTACTAACTGTAACGCTCTTTTTGTAATTATTATAAAATCATCATTCTTCATTTGTATATGCAACCTCTTGAATAACCAAACCTAACTGTTTAATGAAAGAGTAATCCGCTGTAAGTCGTGTGAGTCACATTGTTCATTGCTTTATGATTATTATTTCAACAATGTATGTATATTGCGTTGTTTGTAATGTTTGATCAGCAAATTTTAAACTACGCACAATATGTACATGGATTTGTTTTCAAGAATAAATATTACACTGAAATGTGAGATATGATATATGTTTGGAGGATTTATTAGATCTGAATGTGAAACACGAAAATGACGACTTAGAGATGTACATATAGATACAAAAAGGCGTCTCAAAACCAATAAGTTACAATTCAAAGAGGGTTTTGATTTATATTTCCTGATATATACATCATCTAATCACACTATTTTTCTGCTTTGCATGGGTATCGTTTCATTCATGTTGAATAAAGGAAGCAATCGACACAATTGCTTCCTTTCTACGAACCTTAGTACGTCATCAGATAGCAAACCATATAGACTTCTTATATTAAGTTATTACAGTATGCTGGAGTTCTTTAAACATCGGTATTATATAATCTATTAGGTTTATTTTTATTTATGTACAACTATGATAAAACGTGCAGATGACATATTAAAACTATGTATATGCCAAAAAATGAATATTTTTTTATAAAAATTTTAATGAATATACGATACAAAAAACAATACTTATTCATTTACCCATACTCAAACAACATTATTCAACAATAGAGAGCAAATCAATATAAAGAAAACGAAACCAATTTAATTGTTTAACAGCATCTGTTGGAAATATCATGATTGAAAGCAATCAAGAAAGTTGAAGACGACGAATCCTGAAGTAAGGTGAGGCAATACCAATTTTAACACAGTCCTTGACGAACTTGTTCATGTTCAACAACCTTTTCAAGTTCTTTTATATCTTTTTCAAGATGAATTGAAACTTAAAAAAACAAGTATAAGAAAAACGATCAAGTCATAATATGATAAATTCCCAATGACAAGTAAGAAGGATTCATAAATAAATCATCTAACTAATAAATCACCATCTCAAATAAAGAATTTAAAACCAAAAACTGAAAAATGAATTGCTAGGAAAAAATATTTCAAACATTGAACACGATATATATATATTCGGGAATAAGTTGATAAGAACCTAAATACCTGAATGCACTGACATGCAAATAACTATTTATTTTTGTAAAGAATGTTACGTTGCTTCATGCGCGGTACCTTGTTTTGCTATATTTCATACATTAACTTGCTCATTTTTATCTTTCTTTCTCTTCGTCAATAAAAGTAATGAAGTCCAAACCATGAAAAGATATGCGTGTTCGAGGAATGGGACATGGGAAATAACTATTTATTGTTGTGAAGAATGTTACGTTGCTTCATGCGCGGTACCTTGTTTTGCTATATTTCATACAGTAACTTGCTTATTTTATCTTTCTTTCTCTTCATCAATAGAAGTTCCATGCTCGTTGCTACATGCGCACAGGTTCGTTTCTCTCTCATCAAGTATCTTCCAAAGTTGCATACCACATCGGCAGGATAAAATTAGAGAGAAAAATAGCGAATCAAGGAAGGTGATACTTATTGAAAATGAATGAATCAGCTGAGAGGTTATAATCCTATTTTAAAAATTTATGATCTAAAAGACTTCAGGTGACTTGAAATGATCAACAACTCGGAGCCAATCAAGTGAGTCGTCGGTCGATGATTTGAAAATGCAAAGAAATTCTAGAATTGAGACTGATGAATTTGTTTATTTTTTTTCAATTTCCATAGGAAGTTCTTTGTATATGCTTATTGGTGATATGAATGTCATCTGCGCGTTTGATCGTAAATGTACATGAAAAATAAACCTAATGAATGTTAAATGACCTCTGATATATTCAAATAAATCACCGTAGTAAGTCTACATGGTTTGATATCTAATGACGTCAATTTCATAGAAAGTAATCAATTGAGTCGATTGCTTCCTGTATTCAACATGAATGAAACGATACCCACGAAAAGCAGAAAAATAATGTGATTAGAACATGTAGATTCCAGGAAATATAAATCAAAAAAATTGTATTAATTTCACATAATACTAATACCCTTTCTTTAATTTTAATTCATTATATTCAATTCAATCTGTTGCAAATCATGAAAAAATAATCACATTGCCAGAGTGTAACAATGCCTTCTTATTATTACAAGTTTTACTTGCTGTTATTTCAATTATCTACATAAGAATTGCAGTGATAAAGACTGAAAATGATATTTTAATAGTTTTCGTTCTCAATATACTGTGAAATGCACTATTTATGGTGTTGACATTCAGTCTATTTGATAAATATTCATTGCAAGACCTGCACTGTTGGAGTTTATATGCACCAGTTTGTGGATGGAAATTGGCCCTCTCTGAATATAATGTAATGAATTGCTGATTTACAGATTTCTTTTTGTATCTATTTGAACATGTCTTAGTGGTCGTTTTGTATTTCTCATTTGTATCGTCTAAATCCCCCAATTACACAACATATCTCACATAACAGGGTGATATTTATTCTCAAAAACAAATTCATTTTCCGTGAAAGCATTAAATTATTTAGAAATCTGTGTAATCAACAATTACAAGTTATAAAGAAATGAATTGACGAAATTTACAACATGTGAAGAATGCAATATACAATCATAGTTGAAATTATAATTTTAACACAATGAAAATTATGACCCTCGCGACTTACAACGGATTACTTTCATAAAACAATCAGGCTTGAATATTCTACTAGTTACATCAACTGATAAAGAATGATGATTTCATAATAATTGCAACAAGAGCGTTACAGTTAGAAAACACGATGGAAAGTATAATTAATTTCAACAAATTGCAAATATAGTTAAAAAAAACCGAGATTCTCATCGATATCTTCTTTTTGCATCGTATATCATCCTTCAAATATTATATTTATTATCATTTTATAAGTACAATAAAATATTTAATTTAATTACATTTCCAGTGCAAACAGTGCAAAAAATGCTAGCATATCACCAGAAAGCTCATATGATATAGTTTATCATATCACAACAAATCAAATGCCTAAATAAATATCATTCGATAAAAATCATTGCAAGACAAGAAAACCACTGTCATATAATATTGTAACATACCAGATTTTAGTTATATAACCATGATTTGCTGTAATAAAAGTAAGAAAAATTACTTTTTTCAAATGTAGAGAGCAAATGAGGACACACACATATATTGTTTTACATTAATAAGGAATGATAGCACAGATTTAGAATAAAAATATTCTTAACAAATATTATGAATTATTAAAATAAAATCTGCGTAATACACAAATTATTTTACATTGCATAAGGAATAATAGCACATACATAGTAAACAGAAATTTCAAAACAAAGAACGATCGGAATAATCAGAAAAAAAAACATCCAATGCATATAATATACATCTACATAAATCTCCACATAGAATGACTAAAAAATAAATGTTTTATGTGGATCATATCGAGCCATTTCTAAATCACACTATAACATATCCAAGTAATTTATTCGGGACATATGATTCAGTTATTTTTTGTTCACTCAAACAAGGTTCATGAAGTCTAGAACAAAAGCTGCCTTTCTTTTCTTACGCTTGCTTTTGTATTGTGTAATTCATATGAATTGTTGCCACGAACGAAAAGTTGAAAATATGCTAAATTTAGATAATTATATCATTTTCAAATTCCTTTCATTACTCAATATATCACAATCAAGTATTCTTCACAAAATACGATTAATTATTCTACCACCTTACAAACCAGGTAGGGTTGACGGCAAAGCAAAAAAACTAATGAAAGAAATATCAAGATTTTGTCCAAATTTGTATCTGCCTTGCTTCCAGATATTATGAAATTACAATTAAACTGATCTTCAATATCCTCAATAAGTTTCAAAGCTCAACATTCTGATATATCGGGTCATCCTCCTGAACACTTGCCACATTGGTGTAAATATGCTGAGTTGATTGAAGATAATAAGCCTGCGCTGCCTTGTAGCAGAATCGATAGTCATCCTGTAAAATTATTTTAAATGTCAAGCAATACCTATAAAGCAATTATGTGTTTTTGTACAACTAAAAGTAATAGCAATACAATATGTATATGTCTGTAAGGTACTTGTATCTGTTTTTAGATACAATTTTACTAACATTCATGTAACCTCTCACAAGTGCCTCACCAACGAGTAAAGCTTCATGCCTAACCCAACCAAAATTTACAGGAAATGATCAATCTAAAAACAATTGATAAGTTTTTTATTTCAATTATTTCGAAATCCTTTGATACCTGATAAAAGAAGAATTTCTAAATGTCTCAGATGACATTGGATGTTGACTAGTGTCATTTACCATTGTTTTTTCCCGATTAAATATATGATTTAAATCGTACCGGAGTTAGCATTGTTCCTGGTCTGCAGTCTTGAAGATCTTTGACAGCTCGAA
>JAUELA010183418.1:0-12508 GCA_031471845.1 Boltenia villosa | reverse complement strand
CATTGATGACTTCATATATATTTATACTAGTATCCGGACATTTAGCTAATGGACGTTTAGCCAACGGACATTTAGCCGATATCTGCAGGGGTGACATTTAGCTAACAGTCACAAATTCTTATGTTAAGGTTAGAATGAAAATTAGATATAATTTGTTGAATGTTGGGTAAATGCCCCCCTGCAAATATTGTCCACATGTCCGACTTAAATACCTTGTATACGATGATGTGTCCGAGTTGGAAAAGGTATTTTGAATCTACTAGTAGATTGGGCCTCCTTGAAATCGTTTTCCATAGGCTACGCCTGCGGTCTGATACTAAAACCGCAGTGATGTTAAGTCACCAGATACCTTAACGATTACACACAACACGGCCAGTAAACTTGCTAACTTGGGCCGCAGGCGTTTGTTAGTGGTTATTAATCGTCTCCAACGCGATATCAATACTTAACATCAGATGATCATGTTACCATTGTTGAATTATTCACAATCGCCGGATATCATGCATCTCTAGACATTAATGAAGAATCGAATAATTTCGTTTCAATAAACATACGGTTGTTAATAGAGATTAGTAGTGTTGTGCTTTAAAGCTGAAATACACGTACGCGCAAACTAACGCGTTTTTGGTTTGTTTCGATATAGCCGTGCGGAATTCGGTTCCGCACAGCAATATCAAAACAAACCTAACACGCGCGAGTTTGCGCGTACGTGTATTTCAGCCTTTAAACTTATATAATGCGAGAAAGAATGCTTCCAGCATTCGATCTCCGCTTCTTCTTTCTATTTCTGCTTGAAAAATGTTTACTTTGGCAATCTCTAGGTGAAAGATAACTAAAACCTGCCATTTGAAATAGTCATTCATCGAAGAATGTGAAAAAATGACTACCTCATATTAATGAACGAGACAGTCTTCACTAAAGTGTACGTGGAGAGAGAGAGATTGTGTGAAGAAATATCTAAAAAAGGAAATTACGAGGTTTATGCAAATCGCAGACGCGTTCATTCACCCAGCTTTCGACGCTCTCGAATTTTTGAGAAGGGAATTTTATAAATTCAGACAGTCAAAACAATTGTAACGGTATAACAATAGTGAGAAAGAAATGGTAAAATTTTTTGAGTTACTATAGAAATTACTTTGGAAAGGTATAAAATGGCATGCATCGTTGTATAGAGGTTATTCGCAAACGATTTTGGTTTGAATTTCTCTTTGAAAAGGACAGCATCCATCAGTATTATTATTCATCGTTTGGAATAATTTTGATTTTGTTCTAGGATAATAGTAAGTGTTAAGCATCAGTCAATATGACTTCTGGATCTTTAGCATCTGACGTGGCTTCAAATCGTAATGATGAAAAATTTGGCGAAAATGGAACCCCACTTTTTAGAGACGATACTTTACAATACGATGCCGAATCAGGCCGGAAAAAGGAGAGACGTTCTGCGGCAAAATGCAACTTCTTTCAACTGCGAACATTCGTTCTAGTGTCCGGTGTTTTGATGTGCGCTCAATCAGCTCTATCAATATACACCAAGAGTGTTTTGACATCAATTGAACGAAGATTCCAGATCTCGAGTTCGCTTGCGGGACTGATAGTTGGATCTTTCAATTTTGGGAACATGATGTTTGTTGTTCTGGTAAGTCAATTTAAGTGAAATTTGAAGTTAATTGTCAAAAGATAATAATTCATGAATATATTACACCGAGGGCGTTTAGAAGTTGAAATATATATCATGGGAAATTTCAGAAGATGTTGGATCCTCATACTTCTATGCGATTCTGTTTTTCGTTAATTAGCTTTGCCGGTAAAACTGACTTTCGCGGTCTGGCAGCTATATTGTGTATTGGAATCCCGGACATTTAGCCAATGGACGTTTAACCAACGGACATTTAGCCAACGGACATTTAGCCAATATTTGCATAAAAGTTCGGTATTATTTGAAGGCAGGATTACTCGATCGGTTTCACAGAAAGTAGCGCAAAATTCTGAATGTGTTAAAAATGGTATCCGGACATTTAGCCGAAGGACGTTACGACACAATTAAAAAAAAAATAAGGTTAGGGTCAGGGTTATTGTTAGGATTAGGGTACGGTTTAGAGTTAGAATATTTTATTGTTGGCAAAATGTCTATCTGTTATAACGTCGCAAACGATGACGAAATGTCGGTTGTTTAATGTCCGGGATTCGTTAAAAATAGCCCAAAATCGAAATGTCACCGAGAATCAATAAATTCAATTATAATAATATTAACAATAACATTTCAATATATAATCGATCAATAATGTACAACTTTCAGAGCCACAATCATAAATCTAGTAACGTGCCGCCCTAAAAAGTAGCCCAATCCGCTACTTGTAGCCTAATCTGGCCACCCCGTTTCAAGGAACGGGCCTGTATCAAGTGTACGTCAATGTCATGCCTTTGTTTATAAAACCTCATGCAAAATTTAGGTGGTTTTGATATTTGCGTTGTTTTCAAAATAATCATGGTATATTCCCCAAGTAAGCTGGCTACTATAGTCTTGTCGATTTAACAATGTTAACGCATTTACCTTGTTATTTAATAAATAATGTAAAAAGATATTGGGTTACGGGGAAATTATGTAATTCTGTGAATCCCTAGAAGCTTTTGTGGACAAGCTTGTACTCGAAGTGTGGTATTTCCCAAGGGCCATTTCACGTTACTGACATAACGGTACCGGTACTTGATTCTTGAATTTCATTGTCAACGATTTCGTGATGATGGAATTTTTCTTGTAACACTTCAATTTCCACACCGCAGTGTGACACGATTCGCACGTTTGTGCCATATAAATAGAGTTTGGTACGTTCTAGGTCATTAGTGTTTGATGATCCTGTAATAAAACTCTATATAATAGAATACATGGTCTCGTTTGCACACGGCTTGAACCTTTTATTTCATATGCTTTCGCTAGAATAGATAATAATATCTAGCTTCTATAGACGAAGCATTAATAGACAACTAAATAACGATAACTTCATATTACATAACGGTAACTTTATTTGCTTCAAAATTATACTCTCGAACGATTTGAACCACAAAATAGAAAAATCTTCGTTTCTTTCTCGGACTCATGCGAAATTCAAAAGGTTCTGAAAGACGAAAAGCGAAATTACGGGGTGTGCAGAAACGTTTTACCTCCACCGTTTATAGTTGACAAATACCTTTACATCATGAAAATGAGCGGGAGGAATTTTGAATATACAGTATTCATGATTTACGTCGGCGACCTATGACGAAAGGTCTTACAATACAATACCAACACAAAGCGTAAGTTTCAACATTTTGGGAGGGATATGTTAAAAGGTTAAAATTTCCGTTTCAATATATAATTTGTGGTGTTTTGAATGGTTGTCACATAAATTTATATCTTCTATTCTATCCATCGGATTTATCAGTAAGGATGAAAGTAAAATTGTGTGGTTGGCGGGATAAACCAAACACGTATTCTATTCTTGTTTGCATGTCTACCTCTGCGTGAACATTTTAACACTTCATTGCAATATTATTGTATGAGCCTTCAACCTCATTTCCGTGGTTCAATCCTCTTTATGATTAAAATCGTTTGTACATAAGATTAGTCTAAACTATAGTTGATCAATATTGAACGTTCAATGACAATAATATTAAATCCAATGTCAAAATATCTTTAGTACATTAAAAATCATGAAAGCGGTCTGAATATATTAGAAGTTACACTTTGCCATATGGAATAATTTGAAGTTATAGGACGTTGTAATAATCTCATCGCAAAACAATAATATGAAAAATAATAAACAAATATAAAGAATTAGAGATTTCTTAGGATCTTACGCAAAAATAAATAAAAAAAACATTTTCACTCGTGATCGTCCAAACAAATTGTCGATTTGACCCCAGCATGAATTTTCCTCTGAAATTGATGACTCGACGAAAACAAGAAGACTATAGAGTATGTAATGGTGGATGTTAATTGTACGTGTCTCCGTGTCAAGCACTCTTCGCAAAGTATTAAAAATTCAACCTGAGATATTTTTTATTTGTCATTGGTGCCGGTAGTCTAATGAGTCACATAAGCTTTTTTCGACTTTCTTATTTTTTCACAACAAGACTAAGGAAAAATCGATAGAAAATCTGTTTGACTTGTAACATGAAAGGATTTTCAGTTTTTGGCTGAAAGAAGCGAGATTATGAAAAAAATAATCAAACAAATAAATTTCAATTATTGTATTAAAAACGAGAAAAAAATGAATTACCCGTTTTTGATCTTTCCGTTTGATTTTGCCACGAATTTATTTGGATTCGCCCCCTTTGATCACTCAGCACCAGAATCATTATCGGACTCATCCAGACTCGACTTTAGCTGAGAGCATACATACAAAATTACTGGCGAGCGTGAACCTATATACTTAGGCAGGCCTAGGATAGGATAAATGCTAACTCCACTGTGATAACATTGCACTAGGTATCCGAACCCCGAATCGAAAGCGAATTCCGCCATGACTCCAACACGAACCCGGTTTTACGGGATTTTTCAGCTGTTTAGAGTTATGACTCATAACAACGTTCTGTTATATATTAAACTGGTTTTTCTGGGAATCTCTGTGGGACGGTTTTTAAATCACAATTAGCGTCCATAAGCTGATTAGAGGCTTAACGCAAGTGGTTTGAACAAGTTGTTTCCACCGCGGCCTTTGTGGTTGTTTACCTTACCGAACGTATTAACTTCATATTATACCGGTCTGTTTTGTTTCAACGTCAATCAGCCGTTATTACGTTATACATCTGTTATTGTGTGGGAATTATAAAGACACTGTATAATATATAGACCAGTGGTTCTCAACCTTCTTGATACATTCCTCCCTTTCCCGTCCCAGCCGCCCTTCATTTCCCCTTGCCTGCTTTCTGGAGAAACGCATGCAATATATCATATCAAAATATAATAAAAGAGTATGTAAAGTTACAAAATTTATTCAAATATCAATTTATTTTAACTTTCAACTCAATGCGAAACTTGTTCTTGTTTATCATATAACAGTTCATGAATACGAGGTACTGTTTGTGACAGTGCGCAGCGCAGGTCATCTCGAATTTAAAAACACGAAAATTCCACCATGAAAATGTTGAAATTCCTCCCTGGTTGAGAACCACTGGCATAGATTATATTAAAAAATTCTAACGTAACTGCATATCGCACAACATTTGAATTTTATCATTTTAAAAAATTTACTCTTTTGTATTTTGCACAGGTCAGCAAGCTCAGTAGCAATGGTCACCGTCCACGTATCATGGCCACTGGCTCTATGGTGGTTGCTCTGGGTGGATTTTTCAACGTGATTCCGCATTTAGCCAGTCCAATATATGATCCTTCACACACCCCAGTTTCCAACGACTTCTTTCTGTTCAACAACACAAACTCGACGCATAACATTTTGAGCACAGAGACGCCATTTTTAGCTGATTGCGTCAGTTCCGGTCTCTACGTACTGTTGATCATTGGAGAAATGCTTCAGGTATTTTCTTAAACATACAGTATCGAGAATTTTCGAGTGTTGAGTGTTTTTACAGCCGGAAAATATTTGCGATTGAGAGATGGTCAAGCTTAAAAAAATTAGAAACATTTCAAGTGTTTAAGTCTTTCTTTATTTTAACAAAGCTCAAGTGAGCTTTTCATTGTGTTTTCTCTGTCAAGTTTCCCTACACAACATTTCCGCCTAAAAGCGATCTCTAGCTAAACTTTACACGCATACATCAAGATAATTAGACAGGATGATTACCCCGGAGTAAACTTTCAGTTCACGGCGACTTCAAAGGCCTTACAAATGGGCCGAGGTATTTCTTCTTTCTCCGATGTCCACCGACGCCAGCTAACAAGGTTATATCATTAATCAAGGCTATTTGACCTTGTGTTCCCTATTCGGTCAACCATAAACAACAGTTGGGCTGATTTATGGACGCTTTTTCAAACATCCAAGTTCGGATAAGTAACAAACGAAGTTTAAAAATATAATTGTTAGTGAATTTTACTCGTTCTTTGTGTACATCCCTGCCCAACTACTTTTTTTAGCAATGAACGGTCAAGTCCGTGACCCAGGGTTACTCTGGATAAAATATAGCCCCTCATGGGGTCTATTTCATCGCAAAGTTAAATTGAACGTTTTGAAGTCTCAATCCTTGGCATTCAGTTGAGGTTTGTAAAATATTTTCGTGTCATCTGGAGAAGTCAGATTTCTGGTCTAAAGTAGAAAAGTAGATGTCGAAGATAGACTCCTCTGAACACGTCTTTGTTGTCTGAGTCTGCCACCTAATCCTTTGAGATTATGCGATAACGGTTGCGAGGAAGTTTATATATTTCGCAATTCCCTGTCGTGTGAGAAATCACAAAATTTTCCTACAAATCGGTCCTTATTTTTTACAATGTTGAAGCCCTTAAACTAATTTCCTTCAAATTGAATTCTGTTAAACATTTTTCAATTTTATGAGGTCGAAAAGGTAATGAAGTTGAATGGTAAATTTTTTTCATCTTGCTAGCCCTTCGCGAAATTAACCCTTTTCGTCCATGAAATGGTCCAGAACGTATAATATAAATCCTAGTTGTTTTGTATTTATGTAATAAAGGGGTTAATTTCCGTAATATAATGTTCAAATATCATCTGTTGCTGGTATTTACTAAAATTAATGACTGTTAAGGCGCGGGGTCCATTTAGCTGAAAGGATCCATTTTGGCAAATTGGTTTCTTCAGTAACTGTACATTATTTAGAGGGTGTATGGTAATATGGCGGAAATTTGCAAAGAAATAACTAGAGCTACTCTATGTATGTTTGTGATAACGAATATTGATGGTGATTGAAGTATAAAATTTGTGCTATGATTTTTTTAATGTTGCTTTTATGCCCCTTTCACACTACGGTAGATTTGCCGAATAATTGGCCTTTTACTAAGTACTCAAATGTTTATTTGCAAATAAGCCCGAAGGTAGTTCTACTTTGCAAATCGGCATTTGCTTAGTTTTTCTTCGTAAATAAGGAATTCTTCGTCAATTCTACCGAAGTGTGAAATGGTCATTAATTGAGGGGTTAGCCATTAGTCCGCATTTTCCCGGAGATATTTTCTTTTTACGTCTGTAAATGTTCGTTCGTCTGAGGGAATTTCTAAAATTCATCAAATCTCCATATTTGAACTTCCAGATATTTTCGTAGAATTTAGCGCGCATACTCTTATGGCGACGTTTCCGTCATTTTGACTGCATCTTCCCTTGTGTAATAAAATGTAAGTCGAATTTTATGGAGAGAAAATGTTCGATTTTGAAATCACCAATATTGAATTTATAACGATACACATTGTGTTCATTTCCTGCTTACGACTAGCAGCTGCTATGCCTCCTTATAAAGCAATTTCTTTCGTTCAAGGAAATGCCAAAACCTCCCAAATGAATGAATAGGCTATGGTTATATAAGGAATCAGTATAACAGTATTGAAAAACGTAGAATACATGGATTGTGAATTCCAATGCACTGTATAATCGTGGAAACTATAGGTTAATTCTCACGGCGAATACTGGGATATATCATGCAACACGATGATAGTGATCGTAAGAGATACATTGGGAAACCACATAATTTAATCCAAACTGAGTCACTGGATGTCTGCTCGAAGTCATTTTCACCTTTGGTCTCGATAATTCCATGTATTAGGGAAATTCTTAGACATTATCATATACATTACATCACTATCTCCGATATGCATTTCAGAATGCATTTTTCTGGGCATTCGTACTGTAGACGAATGAATTTCAAACTATTTCTTGTTAGGAAGACTTATTCTCCAATAGTTTGTCAAATTGTAAGCAAATTCGAGTCGAAATAGTTCGAATATTTTCTAAAAATTAACGGCTTCCGTTGTTGGTAATCAAGGCCCAAGATACGATCGAAATAATGTAATTAAGAGATTTTTAACCAACCTTTGTTTTTATTTATGTCCTTCAGGGCATTGGAGCAACCGTCTTGATACCACTCGGTTCCTCGTACATCGACGACTTCGCCCGAACCGGGAATTCTCCGTTGTATTTGGGTATGTACATTTTTAACGCTATCTATGATTCGATCATCACGTTACGTACTAATCGCGTCAACAATTCCTGCTATATCACGGATTATGTTGTAAATATTTGCATTGTATAAAAAATGTCAAATTATCGAGATACGTTTAGAATATCATGAGGTATGCAATAATCCTGAATTTGTAAAAAAAAAAATAGTATTCATTTCTATTCTTGAAAAAAATTTATCAGAAAAAAAAATTTATCGTCAAAATCCGTGAACCTATATACTCGAAAATAAAATGCCCACTTACTTATGCTCTATTCAAGCCACCCTTTATGTGAATTAAAACTATAAAATAGTAGAGGACACAAATTAGACTTATCATACATTACATTATTCTCCCCTCAATTGTATTTTTCTCCTTCAAAGTTATGGAATTTTACAAATTTTAAATTTGCACATTATCGCAACAATTGATCGATATTCGAATCGGCTTTAATTCGATTGACTCGGCGAAATAAGACATTCTTACATTTTATTCATAGGAATCATGTTTCTGCTTCAAAATTTGGGACCAGGTGTCGGTTATCTTGTTGGTTCGTTGTCTACAATGCTCTACGTCGACTTTAATAGAGTATCAGAAGGTATGTTGGCTTTTATCACTTAGTATCATCTTTTCAAGTGTATGTGTAATATATAATATACAATAATATTGTAATATTCAAATGTTTTGCTTTCGTTTTATATTCGAAATCATTCACGAAGTATTAGATTTGATTTTATCCATGGCTAACATAACATATTCTTCTGGAAAATCTTTCATTTTGGTTGTAGCCTATCTATATTGTCATGGGAGATTAATTAAAAATCGTATTTTTCATTCTCCTGAAGTAATATTAAAGATTTTGATGAGATTTCCGATCAACGATGTCGTCTTTTAGAAATAAAGGCAGCTGAAGGAATTTATATTTTTCAACCTTTATGAAATCCAAAGTTGGTATTTGGCTTATTAGATATTCGGCCCATTTTTATATTCCAGCCAAAATATTAGGTTTATGTTAGGGTAAAAGTTATCAATGGGTAATTACGCACAATTACCGGCCAATGCAATCATTTGAAACTCGCCCAAAACTCAACCCTAGACCAAGTCTAACGCTAATCCTAACACATTCCACACATGTCAAACATACTGGTAGTGGTAATGATGAATAATTAAATTTTAGGTAAATTTAATTGTATCCAGACATTTAGCCAACGGACATTTCGCCAACATTCAAAAATTAGATCTTAGGGTAAGTGTTAGTATATATTCGTTTTGAATTGACTTTTGAATTACTTTTGAATTATTTGAATGTTGGCAAATGATGATGGAATGTCAGTTGGCTAAATGTCCGGGGATTAAAATTTAATATATTTTGGCTTCACTTTTACCACAACACTACAACAAGCGAAGGAAAATAAATGACTTAGAGGGAATAATTTACCACAACTGGAATGTCTTCGCGAATACGAAGTATTCAAACAACCACGTATATATATACCTCGGGCGGATATCCTGCCGTAATGAGCTAAAACATAGTTAAATTTAGCAAATGATGTGCAGTTTCGTGGGATTATAATGTTACCGTACACGTGTGAGGAATTTTTGTACAAAATGAGAAAAATAAGAACTTAAAAAATAAGTTTGTACTATTTTAAAATTTAATAGACTGGTCAAAATTCAGTTTTACGTTACTCAAACTCGTTCAATTCTACAACTAATCCTAATCATAATCCGGGAAATTTTGAAAAGATTTCCCAGGTATTTTTACAATCTTCCGCGCGTACGTATTTAATCGCATCCCACGGTCGCTCATCACGATTTTATTGAAAATTCAAATTTCAGCTTTTTTATTTTTGAATCGTGTCAGAGGAACAAACCTTGAAAAACAAAAATATATTTATCTACTATCACATACACGAACGCGCATACTTGAAAAATAACGTCAGGAATTACAGATTCTTCTCCGATAAAATAAAATTCAAAGTAGGGGATTGATTTAGTAACATAGGAGAATTCATTGATTTTTTGGGAGTCAAGGATGAAATAAATTTTTGTACATTGGAGCTTCACTTAAAGACCTTTACACTCTAACGCAAGTATATTCTTGACTGAATTAGCCTTATTTTCCATATTTAATGAACTTTGATGTCGAACGTACTCAAACTTTTCCAAGTGTACACTTCGGATACGGTGAATTCAAGTTTTAGATTTGTAAATTAAAGTTTTCCTTGAATTAAGTTGAACTCGCCACAGTTGAACCATAATAGCGCACATAAGAATGATAATTCTGAGTTAGCGCATTTCTTCGTTGTCATAGAAACTACAATTAAACTGCAATTGAATAACGAGTTATTATCCCAACACTCTAATCATCGTGTTCATCATAGTAGTACTTATATCTTTGACGATGCCCCAGGCTTTGAGGATTCCTTTGCAGTATAATGCCTCATGCATATGTATTTATATCGCATTCATGGCATGGTTTGAAAATTCTTCTTGAAATGTAAATTTTTGATATTTCAATCATATTTATACAATAGTGGTCTTCGCCAAATCTACCAGGCTGTACTTTATGGGTCAACGATATTTATTCTTCATATTTAATGACATTAAAACGACGTAACTCCGAAATGACGTCAGTTACACGAATAATCAACCAATCAATGTTTTATTTTGTCGCCCAAAGCAATGAAACTAAAAATAGGGCGCAACAATAACATTGAAAAATAATATTGCTTTGGAATTAAGCAGGAGCTGTAAAGGGACCATAAATGGTTATCAAGTCAACAGCACCTGATGCGTTGAGGTCGAGATGAACAATAGCTCATTTTTTACATATGCTATCAATATAATTTTATACTAAAATGAGAATAATTAGAGCCTTTTTAATAAATAAATCTTGAAAATGTTGATTTTTCTATCATTTGCAATATAATTTATTTATTTATTCCAAGATGAAATTCGAATTCAACCTACTGACGCGTCATGGGTCGGCGCGTGGTGGTTGGGCTACATCATCCTCGGTCTTGCTGTTATTTTGACCGCAATTCCTCTCTTCTGGTTCCCGCGGAGGATGGAAGAAGAACCGACCATCGGAAAGAAGACTATCAGGGGGACAAGATCACCGCTATTTGCAAGAGCGACACAAGGAGTAATAAGTGAACCAGGTATGTACTAAAGTATAATTTATTATTCATTTTGTTCAATGTGTTCTTCGTTGGTACTTGGTAGACGCCTAACACATGTTCACTAACATGCACGGCCGTGATATAAATTATCTTAAATGTGGATTACTGTGAAAAGTGAGAAAAAATGAAAAATGATTTTTCAGATCTCTGTAAAGCAGATGATAGCGCTCCACTGAACGGGATGCAAAAGGAACACAATGAGAAACAGGACATTTGTTCCAAAACAAAATCATCTAACTTACGAAAGATTCTTGAAATCATGACAGGTCAGAGGAATTAAATTGTCATACAACCTTAATATTCTATTTTGGGGGACATTTGAATACATTGATGTTAAAACCATGCATTTACACATTGAAATACAGATTACGGATAGTTGATAGAAGATATAAAATAGGAAAGATAAATATAATGCAATTTTGTGTTTTGAGGGTGAAAATAGATTTTAATTGTAAGCGAGAAACTTTTGTGGGGAATTTTCTCCCAACCCCTCTTTGATATCGCTTGTTTTGTTTTCCTTAAAATCAACAAGTTTTCATCAATTAAACACGAACCTTGCTTTTGTAAATTGATACGACTCTTCAATGGGCAGCACCCGCTTGGAAGGGCGGCTGTTGAAACACATGAAAACAAAATGGGGCCGCTTTGTGTTGTTGTTAGTTTCGAAACGAGATAAAGAAAATGGGTGAAGAATGTATCGAGCACTCGCAAAGTTTTCCAAAACCAACAGAATTCCATTTATCATCTATATGTGAAGAGTTTCAATTAATTAGTTACGCCTTTACTATTTATGTTTGCGTTTCTGTAGTAAGGCGTTTGTAGTAAGACTAAATATAGGAACTAAAGGCTGGAATACACGTACGCGTAAACGCACGCGTTTTTAGGTTTGTTTCATTACAACTGCGCGTAATTCGATTCCATACGTATACACGCGGTTGTAATGAAACAAACCAAAAAACGCGTGCGTTTACCGCGTACGTGTATTCCAGCATTTACTTCTCATGGACAAATTGTCCTATTTATGTGACGAATTGTCTTGTGTCGATTTGTCTTGTCACTGCTGCAACCCACTAGAGCAGCTTAGACAATTTTACCTCGTAGATCGATTGGCTTAAAATTATGTTATTCTGCACCTCTGGGTACAAATTACAAAATTTTTAAAAAGATTGAAATCATACTATTACTGAGGGATTGCAAAGATTAAAGGATAAAGGGATTACACGATTCCTGCCAA
>JAUELA010183308.1:0-12511 GCA_031471845.1 Boltenia villosa | reverse complement strand
GAACACGTCCATTAAGCCTGTTGTGCCATCCCTCACAATCATTATTAGTTCTAATGGAATGGCCATATGCGCTCCAATTCGTCGGTGGCCAAACGCTGCTATCCACCCAGTTTTTCCTCACATATTCCATTAGAGGAATCAAGTGTTGGCTGGTGTTTTTTCTTTCCAATCTCGAGAATGCCGAAGAGACGGTGTGCCCAGGAAGTAGACACAATGCCATTATTTGCTTGCAGGCTTTGAAAATCTTGTTGTTTCTCCGGTAGCGACGTTGTAGCCCGATTTCTTGTATTTTCCTGAACACGGCCTGGGTAAAATGGTAGGAACAGCCTCTTATAAAAATATCCGGTTTCACTGCCCTGATGGATTTCCATACAGCCCTTTCGAAATCAACGACGACACTCTTAACTTTGCTGTTTCCAAGTAATTCAAATATTGCTTTCAAAACTGCTGAATAATCCCGCGTCCTCCTGCTTGACATAAGACAAAATGCCATTGGAAGTTGTTTTAGGTTACTTCCCTGTCGGACAAACGCATGGACGCAAAACAATTGCTGAAATGGCGACTTGGTTACTTTAAATGTTGCATCTAAATACCAAGTCTTCGCCTTTTTCACACAGATACTAAAAGTGTTAATAATTAGTATTATAGCACATTAATAACCACAAATATCAGCCCACATACAGTCGCAACCAAATCAGTAATCAACATTATTGCCAGGAAAGACGTCAAACAGACTCGTGCAACATATAGAAGGACCTATTTCTGTATCATTATATTCTTTGATGAAACACATGTGATTCGGCGTAGACTCGAACACGAGATTCTATTAGAAGTAGGGAAAATGACGTGCCCTTCATCATGTGCAATGTGCATCGTTCAGTCGCAATTGATAAAAGATTTACCTTGTTGTGCTGGTTTCCTGAAACGAGATGACTGAATTTTTATTTGTCATTGTGTTACGTCATCTTGCGGTATTTGTACCTGGGTCATCCCATTAATGCATGGCATACTTAAATAAAATGACAATGTCGAGCAAATTGAAGGTATTAGGTAGATGTTAGAAAAGGTGAGTGAATGATAATGGTGTCCGGACATTTAGCCAATATTTGCATTGGGGACATTTAGCCAACATTCAAAAAATTAAACCTTAGGGAGTTAGGCTTCAGGGTAATGGTGAGTGTGAGGGTTAGCTTCAGGGTTAGGATCGTTAGGTTTATTGTTTCAAAAGAAATGGAAAAAAAAAATGTTGGCTAAATGTCCGGGATTCGTTTTTCATCTCTTGAGCTCCCTCTAATTGTATAATTATGTCAACAATTTTTAGGCATTTTTTGACCCCCTAGGGGGTCCGCGAGAGCATTCTGAAAATAGTCATTAACAGTGCATAGTTTTAGCATAATTTAACACCAGAAAGTTTTTGTCACAATAAAAATCGCAAGAAGTTACGCTTCATAACGAAAATGACTTAATTCTCACGAATTCACTCAGATAGCGAATGAAAAAAGTGATCAAATTTAAACAACTGGCAATTTACAAGGAATCAAATATTTCTGCGTATATCTGACGATTTCCTAAGTTAGAATTATTTAATTAAAAAAATAATATAAGGCTTGCAAAATTCATCTTTGTAGCGGAGGGTTTGGCCGCCCTATGCGGTTGTCGAATTGGCCGCCCCTTGCTTAAACGTAACACACATTCAACTGCTACAAACACACGTATCTGAAAGATTTACAAGTCATTTATGCCCCCGCACAACCCACTCTCCGCCACTGACAGGGTGTCGCAAAACTCTTTTTATTTATTCTTTCTCTTTCCTTATTTATTTAATTTTTCAAAAAGGAACAGATTAAACATTGGTTCATATAATCGAAAGCGTTTCAGATAAGTTGAAAGTACTGCCAAGTTCAGATAAAAAATACTTCACTAGCAGACTTTTTTTAATTAATGTGTTATATTTATCGAATCCCGTACCTTTATCCAACGGACATTTAGCCAATATTTGCAGGAGGACATTTTGCCAACATTTTTTTTTTGTTTGAAATTTTTTTTTCAAATTTTTTTTTTCACATTTTTTTTTTTCGGATTCACCGAATAAAACCCTGAATTACGGATATACGGATTTTTCCCACTAATTTACGTGATCTTCAACGATTCAATAAGTTACGGACCTACTCATTAATTTAATATCTATTACCTAAGCCTATATTAAATACTGATTAAAAATATTAGGCAGAGATATCGCAAACAGGAAGGTAAATAAGAAAAGTGAACCACCACCCTCTTTTATTGCCTTGTACAAACATAACTGATAACCATACAATGAGAAACTCTCTCAAATAAATGTCATAAAACTGATTTACTCAAACAAATGTGAACAATGAAAGCAGTTTTTACAGCTGAAGGATTGATTGAACTAATGCTACTGATGTACTACACAGAGCTGCCATTAGATCATTTATTTTTTATTGTTTATATTTCTACCACGCCAATACAGGTCCAATATAGACAACAAGACAAATGCACACAATTGCTTGAGTTCCATAAAAATTCATACAAATCTACATCAAGTTTCTAAGGAAATCACATCTTTATTATCTCATGTTGAGATTTTGTACTGGTATTTCTCTTATACCAGGTCACAATCACCTTTTCACTGTCATAATTTATATCTAGGGATAGGACAAGTATGAAAATATTCATGAAACGATTATCAAATTACTTGATCAAGCTCATCAATGATGACATCATTCATTTTAAATATGTAATGAAGTGTTGGTAATGATTAAATCATGTTTATATGATCGTATTCAAGCATATATCGTGGATTTGTTTTACGATAACATAATTATATTAAAATAAGTTGATTAACCTCAACAAATATATTTGACAATATTCATCATCTATTTTAAATATGCAATGAAGTGAATTTTATCACCTTATTTACTTTTAACATCCTTATTTTTTCTTAGATAATATCCAATAGGCATTATTTCTTAGTAAAAATGGCCGGTGTGTGCTTGGCTACATACCGAGCAAGAATAGGAACATTTCGAGGTGGTCGAGTGTGTCGATTCAACTCAAGACATCAGTCGTTTCCTCCCTTATTCTCCGATAGGATGAAGTTGGGCTTGGTCACTCTTATTCTCTTTTCTTCACTACTTGTTCTTCATGGTGTTGAAAGGAATCCTGGTCCGAATGATCTTGAAGGTGAATAAATACAGATAGGATCATTGAATTCAGAATAATCATTTCGCTTTTTTTCCGCAGAAGGTTGTTTGTAGTCTTGTAGATACGAACCACAAACAATTCAAATTTCAACTTTATGTTAGCATCAGTAGATATTGAAATGATTAATCAAGAAAAAATTATCCCATTTACCTCTTTATTCTTCAATGAAATATTCTTTACTTTTTATCTTTCCTAGCTATCCGAAAGAACACAAACTTGGACGTGTATTCAATGAGCGACTGGAACCTTACGCCTGAGAGACTCATTGCTTTCAACAAAGATCTCGTTGAGAAAAATATCAAGGTGAATAATCTGTTGATGATAATAAAACAACTGATCCTTATGTTTCCATGGAATAAATACAGAAATATTCTCTTGAATAGATTTGAAGTTAAGAGTTTCAATCCCTGTGCATTGAGGGGAAAACTGAAAATATGTAATTTTGTTCCCCTGAGTGAACTATTTATAATGATTCACACATTTATACTTTTGTGAAAAATATATATCGATGTTGCTTAGATAAGATTAGACACTGGTTCATCAGTTGTTGACATTGTTTTCAAAGTAGGGAGTAAATCATCAAGAAACCAACAATTTGAATTAATAATGCAATTGTTGGCATAACTTTGGTGTGAATTTTGTCATTTCAGATCAGAGCATTGTGATCAGCAATGCAATGTGATGTTTTTCATTTTCTTGTCGAAATAATCCAGAATGAATGTTTATTTATTTAATTTCTGTTCTAATATGGATAAACGTGTAAACCCCCATTTTGACCCCTAAAATGAAAATGATTGGGTTTTCACATTTTATCCAGATATTACATCGTATAACCTACCAGTGTGACAAATTTCAAATTCATAGCTTACAGTCTGTGGAAGTTTGAGAAAAAGTTGTGACATAGATGGATAAAAAGATTTTATAAACAAACCAAGAACTGGAATATCTGGTTACCCACATTTGTGGATTGAACTTAGCTTCATATGATCTGATAGAGTTTTGTACTTTTACAGTTACAATTGCTGGACCTCGATGACAATATCCAAATTATGAATTCCGAAGCATTGAAACACATTTTTGAGATCGTGAAAAATGCGAATGTGAAAATTTTGTCGATCGACAACTGTCTTCAGACTAAGAACGATTTGGAGGAGTTCCAGAAGAGTTTCAAAACGAATGACATCAAAGTAATAATTGTTTTGACATTTAGGGTGAACTATACATATACAAGCAGCAATGCCGCCATGTTTTCTGCTGATTTGATCGGTTGCTTCTTTCGATTATTATAAGTACTAAGGCATTGTCCTTGATTTGATGCAAATTCTTGTTCTGTATAGATAGACCCACTCATTGAATTAATAGGCCCACTCATTGAATTAATAGGCCCACTCATTGAATTATTGAAAATTACATTCACAGCTTGTGAAACTTTGGCTCAGTCGACCTCACTTCATTCCATCAGATGAAGAAGTCTCGATCATCTGCAACATTTTGCCGCATGTCACTTCTCAGCTGCAACTGAAAGGCTGGAAAATGGATCTCGCATCTCGTGAGAAACTCCAAACTGTAATGGATGAGTTGCCATACACAGTAAGTTGGCAATTCTTAGTTTCATGTGTCCATGTATAAATTGGCTTTCCGGTGAATCCGAGGGTAAATATGATACATCAAAAAAAATCGACTTGATCATGCGGACTCAAACATCGTCAAACAAATCTCTGTTCATTCAATTAGTTTTCTATGAAATGACAGATTTAACACAGTTTGTTGAAAGTTTCTGTTCTTTGTTAATTTTTCCAGGGATTGAAAATCGAACTCGATGATGATGAGGAAGGTCGACCCGATGGACTTGAACAAAGTGAGTGTTTGACGTTAAAGTAATTGCTGGATGGAAATAACAATTAGCCAATCATTTAAAATAAATAATCTGGGATAAATATCAATTCTCAATGTTTGTGACATCACAATAGGGACTTTCAAACAAAGATTCCATTATAAAAATCAGCTTTTGATTTCTTTAGAACGACCTGATGTCTTGCTGAAGGTATCACATACTCACGATATGCATGTTCATGAGTCTGTGTATATATTTTTAGCATCAGTTATGTTCTGGTTAATCCATCAACTACTAAGATCATTCATGCTATATAGTACTTGAAAATATTTATGAACAATCGTGATTTGGTACCTTGCTCACAGTTGCTATTTAGAATAAGAAAAATAAGATTTTATTGTCTTTAAATTTCTGAAGTATTTCGAAAGGCATGCATAACAAGATGAAAGAAATATGTTATACGCTTTAATGTCACATGAGTAAAAAATGTGAAACAAATTGCAAATTTTAAGAAAAACATTATCTTTTCTAAATTTTTATTGCCAATAGACTTTAACGGAAAATAGTCATGACTTTCTGATAATTTAAAAATTATAACCTCTACCAAAGAAAAGTTACATTAAATTGAAATATTTGAATTTTTAGACATGACTATTTTAATGCTTTAAAACACATTTGGGAAGCCATGAATTTCCAGGTAACTAATTTAGTGTCCCTCAGTTGAAAAGACATATACAATATATAAAAAATGCAAAGTTGTGTAAGCCAATATTTTTTCCAAAATAAGGTAAATTAATTGGATTTTTACTATTTGATCAAGCATTCTATTCTCCTTCTAAAGAATCTGAGTTTCAGTGACTTTACATGTTTTTTATGAAGTTGATTACCCCGAGATAATTTTTCAAAATATTCAACTTTTCACAAAAATAGTCTTGAATAATTTTACTTATTATTGAACAGTCAAACAGTTAAATCTCTGAAATATTCTTTCATGCTTTATATTTTGTTGCAGCGATTCCAAACAATGCAAACCTGGAGTGGTATACCTTGAGAGACTGGAACTTCACACCTAACAAGTTTGCTGCATTCATTAGGAATGTTGTTGAGAAAAATATCAAGGTGAATAATCTTTGATTGAAAACAATTATCACGAAATAGCAAATTAATTAATTCTATTAAAATTTTCTACCTTCGTTGAAAATAAATAAGATTTTCAAACTCATTCTTGTTTAAAATCCTAAAATTCTTTTCTGAATCAACTTGAATTTATATGTTTCTATGGAGAACAGGGCCGATATATTGCATCACACTAATTGAAACTATAAAAAAGAAGACCGTTATCAAGAAACGCATGAATTTAGCTATGTACTGTTGATCATTGTGACATTCAATCTTAAAGTTTGAAGGTGAATGACATAATAATTCTGATGTTATACTTTTACATTAATTTTCACCTATTTTTATTGATCATATCTTTATTTTATTCCATTTCTTCTATTTTTCTATTGAATGCCACGATATGATCTAACAATAACTGACATCATCAATGAATAATATCTAAATAACATTCTAATGAATTACCTAACAATATATTTACAGTTTAAGACACTTTGGCTCAGTCGACCTGACTTCGTCCCATCAGAAGAAGTCTCTATCATCTGCAACATGTTGCCGCATGTCACTGAATGGCTGGTGTTGGATGATTGGAAAATGGATCTCGCATCTCGTGAGAAACTCCAAACTGCAATGGATGAGTTGCCTTACACGGTGAGTTATTTGGAATTATTCTGAAGGGTTCAACACAAACATTAGAACTAAAGTAAGCTGCTGGAATTACTGTTTATTCCCAACCCCACATGTAATTCAAGTTTTATATTGTTTGTTTATCTGTGAATGTACTCATTGTTTGATAGTGGATTCTAATGTCATGCCTATACATGCAGACCATTCTAAAGTTATTTTATCTAGTTGCACATTATATAAATACGAACATCAGTTAAGTACTTTTTTGTCAAACATGTCAGACTTTGTGGATTTGACCTTCACCCTGGTAGTTGCAATGTGGATCACTGACACGCATAACCTAATACAAATAGTTGGCAGTTGGTAGTTTTTTAATAATTGTCCAAAATACTAACCCAGTAATATCGTTTATACCTACTTGATCATGTGGACTCAAAAAAAGTCAAACAAACCTCTGTTCATTCAATTAGTTTTCTATAAGACGACAGATTTAACACAGTTTGTTGAAAGTTTCTGTTTTTTGTTATTTTTTCCAGGGATTGGAAATCAAGTTCGATGATGATAAGGAAGGTCGACCGGATGGACTTGAACAAAGTGAGTATTTGTCATTGAACTGATTGCTGGATGGAAATAACAATAACCAATCATTTTAAATAAATAATCTGGGATAAATATCTCACAATAGGAACTTTTAAACATAGATTTGATTATATTTCCCTCCTTTTGATTTCATTAGAGCGACCTGGCGTCTTGCTGAAGGTATCGCATTGAAGAAAGTAATCTTCTCACGATATGCATGTTCATGAGTCTGTGTATATGCTTTTAGCATCAGTTAGGCTCCGGTTAATCCATCAACTACTAAGATCATTCATGCTGCATGGTGCTTGAAAATATATATGAACAATTGTGATTTGGTGCCTTGCTCACAGGTGCTATTTAGAATAATAAAAATAAGATTTCATTGTCTTTATATTTTTGAAGTATTTTCAAAGGCATGCATAACAAAACGAAAGAAATATGTTATAGGCTTTAATGGAATATATTATAGTCATGACTTTTTGATAATTAAAAAAATTATAACCTCTACCAAAGAAAAGTTATTAGTTATTTTTTCAAAATATTCAACTTTCCACAAAAATAGTCTTGAATAATTTTACTTATTATTGAACAGTCAAACAGTTAAATCACTGAAATATTCTTTCATGCTTTATATTTTGTTGCAGCGATTCCAAACAATGCAAACCTGGAGCGGTATTACTTGAGGAACTGGAAATGCACACCTAACAAGTTTGCTGCATTCATCAGGAATGTTGTTGAGAAAAATATTAAGGTGAATAATCTTTGATTGAAAACAATTATCAAGAAATAGCAAATTAATCAATTCTATTAGAATTTTCTACCTTTGTAGAAACAAACAAGATTTTCAAACTCATTCTTGTTTAAAATCCTAAATTTCTTTTCTTAATCAACTTGAATTTATATGTTTCCATGGAGAACAGGGCCAGTATATGGCATCAAACTAATTGAAACCATAAAAAAGAAGATCATTATCGAGAATTGCTTGAATTTAGCTATGCACTATTGATCAATGTGACATTCACTCTTGAAATTTGAATGTGAATGTCATAAAAGTAATTATTTTGTTAATAATCCTGATGTTATACTTTTACATTAATTTTCACCTATTTTATTGATCATATCTTTACTTTATTTCATTTCTTCTATTGAATGCCACGATATGCTCTAACAATAACTGACATCATCAATAAATATTATCTAAATCACATTCCAATGAATTACCTAACAATACATTCACAGTTTAAGACACTTTGGCTTGGTCGACCTGTCTTCGTCCCATCAGATGAAGAAGTCTCGATCATCTGCAACATGTTGCCGCATGTCACTGATCAGCTGGTGTTGAAAGGTTGTAAAATGGATCTCGCATCTCGTGAGAAACTCCAAACTGCAATTGATAATTTGCCTTACACGGTAAGTTATCTGGAATATATTCTGAAGGGTTCAACACAAACATCAGAACTAAAGTAAATTGCTGGAATTACTGTTTATTCCCAACCCTACATGTAATTCAAGTTTTCTATTGTTTGTTTATCTGTGAATGTACTCATTGTTCGATAGTGCATTCTAATGCCATGCCTATACATGCAAATGCTGTGTCTCCATTATAAGGTTATTTTATCTAGTTGTACATTATATAAATGCCAACATTGGTTATTCTTACATTGTGGATTTGACCTTTACCCAGGTAGTTGCAATGTGGATCACTGACACGCTGGCTGTCGGGTGGCCGAACCGGTAAAGCCATCGGCTGGTCATCTCATCTATGCTCACCTAGAGGTTCTGGGTTGGAATCTCGGCTTCACCTTCACAGATTTATTCAGCATCTTCACGATGTTGCACGCTTGTTGATCACTTCACTTCAATATATGCCTTGTTCACCCTTGAACCTTGACGTGAGTAAGTGACTGGGACGCTGAACTACTCGCCGGTACAGAGCGGTTTCACGTGACCTTGGTCACGGCTTTCCTCCGCTATTCAAGTTCAGCATACTCGCAAGTCGGCATGGTCGCATCATGCGTCCATGTATAAGCCAGCTACCACTTTCCGGTAAATCCGTGGGTGAATATGATACATCAATCAAAAAATTGAATACAAATAGTTGGCAGTTATTAGTTTTGTATCAATTGTCCTCAATACTAACCTAGTAAAATTGATCATATCTACTTGATCATGTGGACTCAAACAAATCTCTGTTCATCCAATTAGTTTCCTATAAAATGACAGATTTAACACAGTTTGCCAAAATTTATGTTTTTTGTTAATTTTTCCAGGGATTGAAAATCAAACTCGATGATGATGAGGAAGGTCGACCGGATGATCTCAATCAAAGTGAGTATTTGTCATTGAAAGGAATTGCTGGATGGAAATAAGAATTAATCGATTAGGTTCAATAAGTGATTAGTGAGAAACTTTAACTCTTAGTGATTATGACATCACAATAGGAACTTTTCAAACATAGATTTCATTATATTTCTCTCCTCTTGATTTCATTAGAGCGACCTGATGTCTTGTTGAAGGTATCGCATTGAAGGAAGCAATATTCTCATGAAATGCATGTTCATGAGTCTGTGTAAACGTGTTCTTTTAGCATCGGTCATGTTCCGGTTAATCCTCATTTTGCTGTTTTTTTTTACAATTTTTTAGATGGTGGGAAAGGGGTTAGTCCATCCACCACTGAGATCTTTCAGGCCTCATAGAAATCCTTCTCTATTCAGCTGCTAGTTTACGATCTTAAACAAGTAATAATTATCATTGCATTTACAGATGCATCACAACGAACTGGATCCAGTAAGACAACCGCAGATGAAGAGGCAACAGAATCTGCTGCGAAGGAAATGTGAGAATAATGTGTTTTGCTAGTTACTTCATAAAGTCATTTGGGTGTCATTTTGATGCTATGTGTCTAAAGCCTGATGCAAAAGGAAATTATAACCAACAACATTTTGACTGCCCATTCAAACAAGTCTTCTTTCATGTTTGGATGTGGATGTGACCAGGTGGAATAAATTTTGTTAGATTCGGGGGAAATAAAATGATGAAAAGTTATTGTCACCAGGAAATAAAATCTGTGCTGGTTTAACCCTTTCCATGCATTAGGCGGATATATATATCCACCGAAAGCGTATTTTTCATTGCGTGCGGAAGGCGGATACAAACGCCTTCATAAGTAAATGGCAATTTGCGTTATTCCAATGGATAATAAAGCAGCTATTACATAGTTTTATGTTAGAGTTAACACAAATAGTCATTAAAATTCCCTTTATGTCAGTGCTTTCCAACCTTTTTCAGGTAGCGACCCACTTTTATTGCCATTTTTTGTGAGACCCACAATGAGATATTAATATATGAGAAAAGAAACAATGTATCCACATGCAACTTACTATTAATGCGGAACTTGAGCTTGCATATTGGACATTATCAGATCAAGTCGAGGCTTGATAGGAGACAAGCTCACATGCAACGTAGCAACTCATTGTACATAAGATTAACAATTACACAAACCGGCGTCTTTGCTACTGTCGATCCGAATTCAACAAATTACTTATCTGCCTAGTAGTCTACCTACACTTTCCAAGATGTAGGGGCGTACTGAAATTGTTACCGCGACAACGCATAATTCTAATTATTACATTGTTGCATAATTGCAGATTTGAAGGCGTTTTACTATTTTTACCTGGTGTTAGAAGATAACTAACTCCTAAAAATGAACATTTCCTGAATATTGAAGAATAGGAGTAGGATAATCGAATCACTTCTCTGATTTTATGCGTTATTAGCATTACTATTTGAAAGCATTTTACATCCTCTTTCCAAGCAAAAATTGAATACTAAAACATTCGTAGTTTTCATAATTAAAATACTGTAAGGAAACAGTAGCCTTCGTTCGTTAAGACAGTAGATCTGAAACATGGGGTGAAGTTGTTCATGCAAACTTTTTCAGCATGAAGTATCTGTGAATTTATGGCGGGCCGCACAATTATTATTCATGCAAATGTGTTTGCGTTTGCAACATGGCTGCCAAATCTCATTGTTGTCTCATGAAATGCGTTTTTCTGTGCAAAAATGTGCTTGCGAAGTAGATCATGGGCCTCACAAAAATCCTAACGGGCCACATGCGGCCTGCAGACCGTAGTTTGCTCACCTCCGTAAGATATGCCAAGTAAACCAAGAATTTCAATATCCGGCTGCCGGTGGCCGAAGGGGTAAAGCCGTCGGCTGGTCATCTATGCTCACCTAGAGGTTCTGGGTTCGAATCTCGGCTTCACCTTCAGAGATTTATTCGGCACCTTCACGATGTTGCACGCTTGTTGATCACCTCACTTCACTATATGCCGTGTTCACCCTTGATCCTAGCTGTGAGTAAGTGACTGGGGACGCTGAACTCCTCGCCAGTACAGAGCAGTTTCATATGACCCTGGTCACGGCTTTCCTCCGCTATCTAAGTTCAGCATGCTTGCAAGCCGGCATGGTCACATCATGCGTCCATGTATAAGCCCGTTGTGGCTTTCCGGTGAATCCGAAAACATGATACATCAATCAAAAAAAAAATAGAGAGTTCAAAACTTTGTGGTATTTTACACCATCTCAAACCAACTTTTTAGATATTGAGTGGATCGGAATAACGGTGGCAAACATTATATGCTCACTTTGATCCCACTCACATGTTGTTGGGTACAATTAAACTTCAAAAAGACAAAAAAAAAAGTTGTCATATCTTTAATTTTTAATTCATTTCATTTGCAGGCTTGAAGGAATGAAAAAAGATTTGAGAAAGATATTTGAACAACCTGCGACAACAAGTAAATATTTTTATTTTTGTCTGATATGAATAAATTACCTGTGTGATGGTTACAAAATATCATTATTCCCCCGTTGCCGGACTGTGAATTGATGTATTGAATATTTGAAAAGGTGGCGTTGAAAAATTATTTTATCGATTTCATCTCCCTGCCATGAACATTGAACACTCAATCATATATTACAAGCTAGAAATCGATTTTCCTGACTTTTTAAGGAAAGAAAATTGGTGCAGAAGGTGGGGAAATCAAACTCCATGGCTGCAGATGTAGCTTTCCCCGACAAGAGATGGAAAATCAGACAAAATTCAATATTTCTGTTGATACGAACCCC
>JAUELA010183307.1:0-21889 GCA_031471845.1 Boltenia villosa | reverse complement strand
GTGGCTCACCGATGGCCTTTATTACGTAATATTACGAATTCCACTATTTCCCTTTGTGCGTAATACCTCGAGTTGCCCTTGATTGTTTCACCATTATTTCGTCAAGAGAAAGAAAACAACATTGCGTTTCACCAAGTCTCGGGAACGGGCACAATATAAACCTAATAAAACAGGTATCTTCAAACAGTGCCAAAGCTTACCGAAGCCGTTTTCGAAACTGGTTGACCCAATGGGTCACAGGTAGTCTAGTAATATATGTGCAATATACATGGTAGTAGTCATTTTTTATATTTCGGTAACAATGAAGGGTACGTATGATACATGGAAATTTACGGTATGTCAAGAACATGTAATGGATCTCCAGGTTTGATTTGATCTCAGAAACATCAACTTACTGAACATAGGATCTCTTTTCATCCAAAATCAACTGATCCTCGTCGATCTTCTCTAACTTTGGTAGAAGTAAGGCTGGTCTCAGCTAAACACAAGAAGATTTAAACAAGACTTGATTAACATGAACATTGAAATGTTGTCAATGAAATGTCCGATCTAGAAATTGCAAGATACATCAACATTTGGACCTAATCTTTATTTAACTCAAAATTGTGACACAAAATAGATTTATTGCAACCGTGAATTGCGTTTTTCTTTTGCTCCCACATTTACTCCACTAACATTTCCTTATTTTCATTTCTTATACTTAAATTCAACTACAAAATACGAATTAGATATCTTTTTCATGTAGCGCTGTAATCATACAGTACAATAGTAATTTTATATCTTTTATGAAAAGTTGGACCGTAGAAGATAGAATGCATCCTGGCAAAACTGAAAAGATTCTTGCAACATCCTGAAATGAAGATTACAGTTTCTTCCTTCTCACCCTTAATCTAGTTCCAGCATTGAACCGTACGCTTCTCCTTCCGTCTGTGAAAGTGATGTAGATGCTCTCTTGCGACATGACGCGAACTCCGACCTTTCTACTGAGAGCAAAGGTTATCGGTTGGAACGGGGGAGCGTGGACGTGTGTCTGAGTGTCTTTCCAAATCCATTTTTTCAATCTTTCTCCAATTGGACTGAAAATGGTTATACACCCAATATATTTATGGGAGAGAAATATATGCTACTCAGTTTAAGCCAGGATGGTCCAACTTCTTTGGCATTGCGGGTCACTTCAGCACTAAACATACAAGTCTCGGGCCACAAATGAAACATAATTTTGTATCTTACTTTTATAGTTTTTTATAGTATATGTGGTCAGACTTTTTTACCAGAGTGTCAATATGAATTTCTATGTTGGTAGTAGCAGTAGCAGCGCCTCGTCTAGTGTTTCATTTCCCATTTGATTTCTGGTTTTAAATTTTAAGATGTTTTTAGCTTCAAAGTGTTCAAATCAATCGCATTCGCTCTTGTATTTATACTGCAGTATTATTTTTACAAATATCGAAGTCGCTCAGTCTTTTTTCTTTTCTAAAAAATCATACAATATATCATAAGCTCTAACAGGCCATTGAAAATCGTTCGGCGGGCCACAAGTGGCCTGCGGGCTCATAGTTGGAACACCCTGGTTTAAGCAATTGCCTTTTTCGTATTTTCTACCTGAAATATTCTCCCCCAATTGCAGTAAGCAAGAGTCGAACAACTCCGCTTGGATAATAGCAGGTACAATTCCCTGTTGGTTCAAATATAGCTTGGATACAGGGTTCTTCAGTTGGGTGGACATCCTGATAATTATAGAATAAATAAATAAATGTAATGACATCATAGACAGAAAATTTAAACTCAATGCGCAATATTATGTTAATGTTATCGTTACGAAATAAAACTTTTGTCTTATATTATATTTGAATTTTATAGTTCTTGTTTGAGCATACTTGTCGATCATGCTGAAAACATATCCACTTAAAAGGAAGTATAGAGAAAAGATAAACAGTCTGGTCCACGACATTTCACAAATTGTTAATTTTTTTTTTCATATAATAATTTCAGTTTTGTGCACGTATTGAAATTGACAATTAGACATTTTTTTTTCAAGCATAGTCCTTTGAAACCCAGAATAATGAGCTTTCCTGTGAGGAACTTACCTCATGTAGAATAAAAATTAGCTTTCCAATCTTCTCACTGGCTATTATGCTGACCGCAACATTGCCCGAAGGATACCAGACATTCCCAGTTCCATCTGGAAACACAGTAAGAAAGAGTTGTCCATTCGGATACAATTTCCTTACAAACATGTGCTTGAATCTCTGGAACGGAGGGAAAATGAATTAATTGTAAAATAAATAACTATTTTGTCATATTTATCCTTTTGAAAAATCGGGCTCATAAATGGCCGCAAGGAGTTGAGTTCTTTTTTCTTTTGCTTATAATATTTGTCTCTTTTCAAAATACAACATTTTCATTACATATACATAGAAATTAGAAACAATGGTGATTCATGTAAATGTTTTGTAAGTGTTTGTATAAATTATAGGGAGAGGATATAGAAACTAGCATGTGTTTTGACAGATCTGGCACCTAGAAAATCAGTAATACAGTTTTCATTGTTTGGCCACAGGTCAGTTCTCACACACTGCGCACATTAGCCTATTTCAATCGATAAATGATATAGCGTATCATTGCTAGTGAATAATATATATTGAATTAAGACAGCTCTATCAAACATCAACATATTATAATAATTTATGATAGTCAATGAGTATGAGCATTCCCCATTGTGACTTGTGTAGTTGCAGACTAGATAAGTGTCACAATCAATATAACTTATTTTGATGGGAAGTAGTTAACTACTTTGTTGTATTTAGAATGGTATCAATTCACCAACCACTTGTAGTACATTTACACTACTAAAATCATTGTATAAATTGTACACTTCCAGAATTTCTATTTTTTTACTTATTAATAATAAAGCAATACTTTTGTTGTCTGGCTCATTCCAGCCTAAAAATAATCATATAGTTTCAACTTTTATGATGTCATATTTCAATTTCAAACCTTTCCAGTGAGGATGTCATCATTTGGATCATGGATAAATATTTCCTTGGCCAGTTCCTCTGGGGTAGTTGGCGTCACTGGACGGACCGTCCATCCTTCGTCCATGCATTTCTCTGATGACAGGGAGTAATTGACTGTCTTCAACTGCCTTGCAACTAAATAAAAAAGATGGAATTTGTTTCACAGATTATTTGTAAATAATGCCAATTTTGTTTACAAGAATTATCATATAAATAATGTATTATAAACCAGGAGAATATTTTGGCACATTCTACTTTCAAAACAATCCGGCCATCGATCTGTTGAATTATTGAATTCTGTTCCATTCTATCTAAAGAAATGTAAACTCTCTTCTCACAGAATGAGTATGGTTTAGGTCAGTGATTCTCAAACAGTGCGCCTTATGAGATGCCTAGGTGCGCCCTGTGGCATCCCAGAAAGATATGTGTCAAGATATACAAATGAATATATAGTACATTATATCCACATGGCCTCGTCCATAGGGACTGCGGACTGCAGCTTTGGAAATGTTTCCTATGGTAAACAAGAATTTCATAAATGATACACTTCCAATGATAGTTGAACATTAGATTAGTTTAGAAGATAAATTGAGTTCTATTTTCCATCACTTAACACTGATCAATACGATTGGATTCGAAACCCATTCATCGGAGCATTGAAGAAGCCGCTAAGACATACATCAGGCTCATGTTTGTCATAAACACAAATAATGAATAAATGTATGCAGCATTTGGCAATTATTTTTTATAGTCGAATCATTTCTTTCCTAGTATATTATACATTTTCTTAGCATTCTGTGTATAGTGCACCTACAATTATATGTAGGATTTCAAGTGCGCTACGACTTCAAAAAGTTTGATAACCACTGGTTTAGGTATTGAGCAGGAATGTAAAGCATATCCGGACATTTAGCCAACGGACATTTGGCCAACATTCAAAAAATTATATCTTAGAGTTAGGGTTAGGGACACACAAAGAAAATAAATGTAAGATATAATTTTTGAATTTGGCAAAATGTCCCTTCTGCAAATTATGGCAGAATGTCCGTTGACTAAATGTCCCGGATTTGAACTAAAGTATTCCACGTCGTAAAAGAAAAACCTTACAAGCATAAAAATTAGTCTGATTGGCCATCATCTGTCCTCCTGATGTCTGTTTCGACTGCTTCTCCATCTCTCGCATCTGCAACCTCTCCTGCTCTCGATCTTTAGCCAGTTTACGATCCTGAAATTATCATTAAAAAATCTTTGTATTTCAAATATAGAGATTTACACCTAAAGCACATCTGCTTATAATCTTAGGATCAATAGTGAGTTTGACAACTTCTAATTATATTACAACTGACTACCATTATTCCGGCAACCGATATTTCCGTTTTTTTCAGTTTTCAGGCTAAATTTTGGAACGAGTTTCAAATTTCCCGGGTTAGCGTGTCACTGTTTTCGGGAGGCGCCATTTATGTTTTGAAACCGTTGTACCCAGAATCAGCCACACTTCCGATAGCAAATGGGCATCCCTTCTTATTTATTTGCCCTAAAAAGACTGACATACATGCAGCAGCAATCTAAACTCACGCGTTTCAGGTTTGTTTTGATACAGCCGTGCGTGAAGAGACAGACCACCTGTTAATCCCGTAATACCACCAAATGTGAAAGGGGAGATTGAAATAGAATCAGTCTCGCGCATGTATACGCCATGAGCAAGAAAGGTAAACTTTTTTCGCGTATATATACTGTACGTCAAGATCATGGAAGCGGTTAAGCAAAAGAGTTGAGAACCACTGATATACAGCATATAAAAAGTCAGGGGACAAAAACCTCAATTATTTGGAAAATTTGACAGTCCTAAGGCCCCGTGATTGCCGGATTAATGGTAGCCGACTGTGTGTTGAAAAAGTTGAACTTGGAATTCTATACATACCCGTCTACTTCCATATGCTGAATGCGGTTCAATGTTAATAAGATCTTTCTCAGGATTCTCAGATTCTATCTTCTCCTTTCGAAGTCTCTTCATCTCCTCCATCATGTTCTGATAGTAGGTTCTCTGCTCTGATGTCATATCCTCCCATCTTAGGTCTTCCGGCATGGTTACCTGGAGGAAGAAGTAACTACATGTAGAATGTGTTGCCATTGAGTTGAAAAAGAAGTTAGATAGATAGATAGATAAAATTTTTATTTTTCTTCATTTTGAAAAACAGAATTTTGAAAACAGCGGCCCGTATAGAAAAATATGGCATGACACTAAAACCAACTGAATGGTTTATGACATTGCAAGATGCAATGTTATGCAAATAATGATCACATTTTTGAAAATAAGTAAATAATTTTCATTTGTAAGCTTAATTTATAAAACCTGCGGGACTATCAAGGCCCCCAAAACCTACATGGGTGATTGCCCACTATGAGAATCACTGATCAAAATCCTCAAAGCTTCCATTGACATTATATCTGACTTGTATATGCCAGTAAAGGTGTTTCCTATTGCATAACACTGTATTTTTCTTGATGAATTATTTCTTTGGTTTTGGGACAAAAGATCAACAGACATATAATCGACATATGATGATAGTCGACACGTTATTGATAATTAGGATTGGGGTAGGGTTAGGACTTTCTGTCATTCGACTTCTTAGCTTTGTTGACCATCAGCCTGTTGACTTTCTGTCTGTCAGACCATCGTCACTTAGTCTGTCGATCTATGACCGCACCATTTCTACACAGCTATTAGACATTAAGGTAATCTGATTTAAAATGAACTTTGCTTTATAACTCAAAAATATAATTACATCAATGTCATCATAATCAATGGGAATCATCTCGGACTCTGCCTTATATTGCAAAATAAAAGGGGGCCCGACACTGGGTATCGTGTGTCCTGTTCCCATCGTTGTGTGGGTGAGGGCTTCTGAACCCCCGTATTCGGACTCTGTGATCTCTGTTACTGGGTTATCTTCTTCTGTATCACTCTCTGCTACCACCGAGTGATCTTTTCCTCTCCTGCAAATAGAAAAGTCGTAAATACGTGGAATGTGACCTGAGAGAGGTTTAATTGTGTAGAAATATATTTTTTTTTTATATTTTTACTAATTTTTTTCCGAAAACATTTGAAAATGAGTAATATAAGGTAAAAATCTACAAATAAATGGATGTTGTTGAATAGATGTTGTTTTTTGCAATTTTAAAGCAAAAATGACACTTACTGGTCTGATGTTCCTGAAGAATGTGTAATATGCAGGACACTATCTTCATCAATGATACCAGCAGAAGACAGGTCGGAGGTCACATGCTTCCGTTGCCTAGCAACAAATCATTGGAACATGTTTTATACAAAGGAGCAGAAGTAGGAGGAAGAGGAGGAGGAATAGTGCTCATTATTTCTAATAATCAAAATTAATACATAAAAACATTATTATTTTGAAGGCAATAGCTATAATTGTTATTTTAAAGTATGCCTATTTGTTGTATCCCTTTCACTATTACGAGAGATAAGAAAGGACATTGAGGAAAATAGAAAGAGCAAGGCGGGGGGAGGTAGATATTGGAGAGAAGAGATGTCTAGGAAGTTGGTTAGTCCATTCTCAACTTACCGTTTACCATCCATGGCAAAAGGCTGGAGGCCGTCAGAGGCTGCAGTGGCTCTGGATGGATGACTCGCAAAAGGTGAAAAATCCTGGCCTGAGTCGATATATTTGAATTATTTTATTAAAAAGTATATTCTATACTTATTTATTCATATCTATTGCAGGATATCTAAAAAATATCTAAAACTTCTTTTTTACCTAAATTATTCTGCGGCCATTCAAACATCTCTGTGAAGTAACTCTCGTCTGTTTGAACGTCGATCGAAACGGCAAGGTATTCTTCACCAGTAAATCTCATTCCTCGTACTTCCTCTCTGAATGCAGGTGATTTGCTCACTATTGGATCCCTGATGAAGGTAACAGTAAGATTTAGTGCATTTTTTAATTATGATTGATAGAGAGAAAGTTGTAATGAATCTGCAGAAAATTTGGACTGGTTGTCAGTCACATAGTTTTTTACAATATTTCAAATCGTTCAAAAGATACAGCTGTTTAACATTTTGGTACTAGGTGGAGATTGCCATACTGAGCAAACAATTTTACAAAAAAAATGAACAAAAAGATCAATTACCCAATAACTAAACAAATTTGAAAGCTAAAAATTGATAATTACCCACCTGGGCCAAGAAATTTGAATACAACCATGAAAATGCAACGAAAAGAAATTTAAATGTTGAAATGATGAAAATAGGTGTGATGCAACTTTATAGGGGTTTGACATAGGGGATGCAAAATTCATGGGCTGTATACAAATATCTTCCAAAGTTTAAAATTTGAATAGTGATCGTAATTTAAAAAAGCAAGGCATAGCAAGTTTGAATTTTTCGAATAATAAGAAATTTAAGATAACATGAGTATGTTGTGTGTGCGTTTACATAGGCCTGTATAATTTTATGAAGTATGTCAATTATGGTTCTTTTGTAATTATGTGATAGGGTCAACATATTCCATAGCTCAGAAACCTATGGTTCGAGTTAGATATATAGATAGATGGATAAGAGTTTTAATTTTTAGCCATTTTAAAATCAAAATTTTGAAAACAATATGGCCAACTCGATGGTTCATAACATTGGAAGATGTAATGCAGTGACAAGCATTATAATAATCAAAAAGGTAACATAGGGGAAAAAAAGAATATACATTAGGCAGACAAATTTTTTAATTTGCAATATTTTATATTCAAGGAGAAAGTACTTCAATGAATTGAGAAAAATGAACATTCACTAACATAGTTTGTTTCTTCGGTTGTGTCCAAATATCTGACAATATCTTCTCAGCTTCATCTTTCTTCTTCGCCATTTTCTGATCAAGAGGAGTCGCAGATCTGTCTTCTTCAGGATAATCTAAAGGTTCTTCTTCATCATCTGTTCCATAAGTAGATTTACCTGGAGGAGATGATCATTAAATTTAGTAATAAAATATGTGGTTGTCCTGAGGCGTGTGTCACACTGAATGCCAATCAATTGCATCAGTATAATGCTAAAACTCTAAAATTGCTTGATTGTTTGTTTGTTTTTGAATACAGCAAAAACGACGCACGATAGCCCCATATAGTAATCGTACGAAATACGTAAAATTACAATGCGAACAGAATAAAACAAGTTTCATGAAACTCGAACCACGGGTTCCCGAGTTAGCACCGTTTTTGTGGCTCACCGATGGCCTTTATTACGTAATATTACGAATTCCACTATTTCCCATTGTGCGTAATACTTCGGGTTGCCATTGATTGTTAAGTCATTATCTCGGCACAGAGAAAGAAAACAACATTTGCGTTCGCATCGTTTTTGCTATAATTAAATGCAGTGAAATCGGGAACGGGCACAATACAAACCTAATAAAACAGGTTTCTTAAAACAGTGCCAGGGCTTAACGAAAGATCAAACGAAAGAAAATTTCGGAACTGGATGACCCAGCGGGTCACGGGTAGTCTAGTTTATAGATGAAATTAGTTTAATATATTCTTTCCAACTCACTAATTGGAGGCAGAGGCTTTTCATTTGCAAATTCATCCTCTTTAGTTTCAACTGCTTCGTCAGGTGTGAGAGTTTGTTCTCTTTTCTCAATTTCTTCGTCGAGGTGATGTTCATCTATGAAAAACAGATATATTACATTTTTTTCTGTAATTGTTGAAAGTAAAATATTAAATCTTCAACACTCATGATCATGACAACTGACCTAGTATCCAATACAAGTGAAGGTCATACTGATCATGCATAGTTATTTTTTATTCAAATTAAATATTATTTGATATCAATATCTCAGGGTTGGCTGACTCTGATGACTGTATGGTCTTTCGCCAATCCTGTGCCAATGTTGTATTTTACCTTCACTTTTTATATTGAAATTTGCATTTTTTTCTCTGTTTCGCATGCTTGAAATTTTCTATGTGGCAAAAATAAAATATCTATCTCTGATACACCAAATTGAATCCTGAGTTGATTTGCAAGTCAATTGTAATGCAATTATTGACTATTTCTTATCATGAATCTGAGATCTGGATATTCAAAGAAAGGTAAGGACAAACGTACCTTGAGTCACATTCTTCGTCATAAGTTCAACAACATCGATTGCATCAGTTTCTTCTTCATGCTTCTTCACATTTTCCACAGTTAATGCAGAAGGAACGCGAGGCTTTGTTCTGTTGTAAGAAATAGTTAATATGATTAATCTTTTACTTTAGTGCATTTAACTGCCCAAATTTTCAACGAAGAAGTTTAATTATTAGTATTTAATTATTGGGGCACAAATTTGACATTTAAAATGGGCGTATATACATATTTTAGTTATCATGACCTTAAGTGTCAAAAACTATTTTATTTAACTACTTATTGAATACACTAAAGTAAAAGATAGCCGATATTTATGTATAATATTAAGATATAAAAGATATTCAAAACTTAGTTGGCAGTATGCATTGATCACTGTTGATATGTTTCAAACGTAGTAGGATTTCTGCTATTGCACATAATTTGAATGAATTTGGAACATAATATTACTCTCTGCTAAATCTTTTAGCATTGCCTTTATCAGAGTCCTTGAAGCATCAATAACGTTGGTATTGATGGTAGCTAACAATATAAGCCTACAAGACATGATGTTGTTAAATGTAAATTTAAACAATTGAGTGGAGCATTTGATAGCTGATATCACCCAATAATTAAATAATATTAAAAAGATGAATCGCCAAATGCTCTTTTCCTTTCTCATCATACATTAAAAACTGTAACTAGGATAATTTGCCAACTTCAGCACCTTAAGCTTTAACTTGGACACCCAAGTATTATTATATTTCTCTGTGATGAAATAATGATTAAACAATCAATTGCACAATCAAAGTTATTACGCACAAAGGGAAGGGTGTCGAAGTTAGGCAAACCACCCTTCCTAACATTACCTTTCTTTGGGTTTAACATTAGTTGCTTCATCTACTTCTTGTGCAGGATCAGAAGTTTCTGGCTGTTCATCGTCTTTGACTATGTTAGTTTCTGATTTAACTATGATGGGGTCATCCGGGATTTCGTTCAATTCAATTGCTTCTTCTCCATCCTGCTCCTTGTCATCCATTTCTGTTTGTTTTTAATATGAGTCCGAATACTACACACACAAGAAGCGGGGAACGATAGCACGGGTTATATCTTCAGATGGGCATTTGCTCTTCACCCTATTCCATGAGAATAATGTAAAATATCCATGAACATATCTATAAAAACTAATTAGAAGTGCAAACTAGACCCCTTAACGTAAAGTATTCGAATAAGAATTTGCAAACCTCTTGGCGTATTGCGTTACCTTGGTCACTATAGTGACGACTTGGTCACGCATCATAAGTTATTGAAGTAATCGGATATCCTGAGATGCAGAATGGCGAACTTTTGCCATTTCATTCACAAATCAGATTTTGAACATATACCTAAAGAAAATTTCACGAATGCGAACGGATGAACATTACCCACTCGAGAAAGTATAAATATGCAGTAGTTCGAGTCAACCGGGTCACAATATTGGCTAGGGAAAAGTCACAAATTTAGTCACAGAATAATAAGGTTTAGGATTAGTGTTAGGGGTTAGGTTTGGTGTTAGGAGGTTTTAGGGTCAGCGATCCCCTCCTGTGACTTCTTTCAGTGACTTTTTTTTCCACGATTCCTTCCTACAACCATGTTCAGACAATAAAGAAGACGCATCATATGTTTGTTTGTAGAAGCGTTTGGGACATATATTCAGTAATGACTTGTTTGGTCTAGAAAAGGAATCCCTGAAAATTTACGAGGTATTCGAGATATTTATTTCAAGTATTGTTTACTAATTTGTTGTTATTAAAAGAAATGGCGTAAACAATATTGTAATGCGCGAGCATTTAATGTTATCGAAAAGATTGAAACTACGAGGTAATCATGAACAATTGCGGTAATATAATTTTTCCCGTGAAAATAATGACCTCATGATTGCTTCCATTCTTCTCACTAAACGCGTTTTATTATCTTGTTTCTTTAACTTATTCGAGAAAAAAACGTTCCTATTTCTCTTCAATGAGGAGACTATTTCATTGTTTCTTTTACTCGATCTGTTTTTCTTTTTCAAAGCGCGCGTATTCCGAATTCCATTTTTTGAAGTAAATTAATTTTATTTAAAGTAAATCAAATGGTTGGGAATGTGTGGAACGTTAGTTGTTATATATATCTTAACTAATGTTATTGCTATTTATATTCACATTGCTTCGAAGTTTTTTCTTTTAATAACGTTAAACGGGAATCATTCAAGTACGTATATTTATTTTTGACAGATAATAGTAATCATTAGAAATTGCGAAATTCACTTATTCCTCATGAGGAGCACTTCCCTTTCTATCTTTATTATCTTCCTGCTGATTTTTGCGTTTTTTTCTTCTTCCGCACGTAGAAGGATTGGTTGTAATTTGCTATTCAGGTATTTGATCTCGTGTAGAAAGGTCTGAAGTCGGAAAGTTTTAATGTTGCATTTCCAATAAGTTGTAATTTTTAAGATTATGAATTTTCAAATATTTGTTATTTCATACGTAAAAATGAATTTTTAATTGTTTGTTATATACTGTTCAGTTACATATTTCGAGGAAAAATTTCAATATTGCCACGTTGGCAACGATTTATTCGGAAAACGGGATCCCGTCGCTCGGACATTTTTTTTCGTGCATTTCGGTCAAATCTATTGCAATGTTGCTGCGATTTATTCGGTTTAAATGTTTCATGTTTTAATTGTAATTGCTTAAAAAAAGTTTTGATTGCATTGAATTAAGTTTCACCAAAATAATGAGAAAAGTTGGATTTCATTCAGGTAAATTTCTATGATTACTTTTTGAGTGTAAAAAAGTCATCTTCGTTTTACTCTTGATGCCTTGCTGGCTGGAGTTTATTTTGTGTTTTTGCATGTTGTGTGTTTTATTTGCATGAAATTCCAGACAGCAAAGCGATGGTCAAGCGAATGCAAATAATATTATCTAGTATTTCGCAAGATCTTTTAGCTCTCACTGTAAGCTGCAAAAAAATAATAACTTAGTACTTGTTAAAAGTGGAACAACTTGTTCGATAGCAACAGGTCCGTGTCTTCATACAAACGTTGATAAACAGTTTTGATTGAATCTTGTTTCTTTTAGAACAGAGACAAAACACAAGCATGAACAACATCAATACGAGATGATGATCGCCTGGACTTAACTTGGAGATAAAGTAATTCGGTTTCTATCAATATATATTTCCATGCCTGGTTGATTCTAATAAGGTATGTGCCAAACTATTCTGCTGCCTTGTGTGATAAATGGATTCCCTGCCAGCAGATGAACCCCTGGGAAGGAAAGTAAGGTTCCCAAGGTTACATATGTAGGCTACGCATATATTTCTTGCGTTGACAAATTATATTATAATAGCAGCTGATGATCGTGTCCAAATGTCAAAGATCACTGGATGATCGTGAATGACGGATCTTCGTTGAAAAGTCAGGTCAGGTCACTCTGAATATTTGTAACAATTCAACATCTTGGTATTATTTTAAGTCTTCACAGTTCGTGATATTACTACAAACATATGCATCTTACTTAATTAACCAATGAAATTACAGATATCAACCAGCGATGACCATGGATACTTCAGAAAAGATAATTTGAAGGTTACTCTGTTACACTTGTGTATATTTGTTGTACAAACACATCGATCTCTTTGTATTGTCAGTTAATCTCAGCACTTTTATTCCAGTCAACGGTTGTTACAGGTGATTTCAGCGGGTACAAAATAAAATAAATAGATCCTTTCTTCTCGACCAATAATTAATTTATTTATTTTTACCGTTTGTGCAGCGGAGCCACCTCTATTAAACATTACAGTCCTGATCTTTCAGAAGGACCCGTAAGATGCAAGCTACCTCCTATAGGAGGAAGACTTCAGGATGTTGTCCAGGTGCTGGATCTACATTATTTATTGAAAATTAAAGCTTCTTGAAGTACAAACCCTGAACAACTAAGGCTACACAATATTTGAATGAGGTATTCTTTTCAGCAAAATCTAAGACATGTTTTTACATAAAACCAACTTTGAGGATAGTGGCAATGTTCAGTTAGTTACTATAATTCATACACGAATTATGTTACCATGTTATCTCTCCCTGCTACTAGAGCCTTATTAGTACTAAGCACGAGACGAGGATTTCTTTCCACGGAATTTCTCCAAAGTGACATTTTGTAATTCATAACTTATTCATTTGATGCCCTTTACATGGAATATAATTTGATTTTTCAATTCTAGATGACGATCGTGACTTAACATGTAACATTTGTTTAATTGAGTAAGGTGGAAATCATCCTGCAATGGTAAATACGTCCGATTCAGGTGGGTTACTATACATCTTGTTTTTTTAAATGCAGTTTTATGTGCTAGTGGGGGAGTCGTTCGCCCGCTGGTCGGTCGTGTCGGTCAATGCTGTGTGCGTCAGTGCGTGCGTTTCGTCCGTCGTTTAAACGTCTTTTCGTGCGTTCGATAGTTTGCGTGCGTCTAATCGTTTGATCAGTATTTCGTTATGCGTGACGCCGTGTCAGCGTTTGTCCGACCTGCGTACGTAACATACCTACCAACCTGGTAATTTGCTCTTTGTTTTTGCATGTCACTTTCTTTTGTTGAGAGCTTTAATTTTTTAGATTTATTTTATTGAGGCCGGATTTTTTTATCTTATTCTTCCAAGCCATCTTATCCCTTTTTTGTCTATTTTTTATCGGGAGCCCTGCAACTTAAAGATGCCAGATCATGAGCGGCTACACCACCACATCTGACGTCCGATGGTACAACATGCTGAAGAGGCGAGAATCTACTTCTTCCTCGGAACTCGGAAATGTCGAAGAAATGAATTTGTTTTGATTTAAAATTCGTTCCAAATAAAATAAAATGTGCATTTCAGTATTGTATGGAATAGGATCTGGTCGACGAGGATTATTTAGTTGATTTTTTAATTTTAATAAAAAGCTGCTATTTGTTCGATGTCCGGTTAAATAAACAAAATCGTGGTTTTCTTCGTAATATCCTCTCTCCAACCATATTCCACTTTCTCTTCCGCTTGTTCATTTTCGAACGTTCAACCTATTCATTTCGTTCTCCTTGCCATTTTATATTCCGTAAATTAATATTTGTTTTTTTTAACCCCATCTTGCAAATGTCACACTTTTTCATCATGTTGGTCCATTTTTTAACCCTATTCTTATTCGTCTCTCTAAGCTTTTAAATAAAAATGAAGAAAACTTTATTATTGATCATTAGAGAAGGAAAGTAGAAAAAGGAGGTCAAAAATAGTGACGTCATCAATGCCTGAATGGATATGATGACGTCATCGTCACACCTGAATGATTTTTCTCATGGTCCAGTGCGTAAAAAGACGTCACGTCACGCTTGACTGAGCAAAAATCACTTAAAATGGAACAAAATTACTTCGATCTTGAACCTCCCTCCCTTATACCTTGGGTGGGACTCGATCCCTGCCCCCTTTCATACCCTGACATGTTGTGGCCTCCTTCGCTAACCACTAGACCACCACGCCTTACAATATATATAACTTGGTTCTAATATATATACCTCGGGGGCTGTACTTCGTCGAAATTTTGAAATTTTCTTCACTTAACATTAAAAAATACCATGGATTATTCCGGATTTCGAGCAAATATTTAACTGCGGCCAACCATAATTTCCTGTAGCTGTAGGGCCTAGTTTGTCTCTGGATCATGCGGAAGCTGTGAATATTTCCTAGAGTGCCATTGACCATCATCTACTATCTGAATATGGAAGATAGATTGACTAGTCTTGGACCATAAATTTCCAACTCCCATTTACAGAGCTGAAGTCGTTTTTTGTAACTTGGATCGATGAGACACGAACGGAGATGGATGCGTTTTTAAGTTTTTGGATTATAGTTGTGCGATTTATTTACGCCACAATTTGAAAATAAAGACGAGAAGCCCGGAGTGGACGGGATTCGGTCTCACGTTCTTTGGATTAAAAAATACTTTTAAACTCAACCAACTGAGCTAACTGCCTATTTGTTTCTCACATGTAAGAAAACATGTATTCTTCTCACGATTTTTTACGTTCATAGAAGGCAATCTGACTTCTATCCTATCTTGTCCCTTAGCATTTTCACTTATCATCCAAGTTCTAAAATACAACCTACAACTTCAACCGCTCCCTATAAGCTATTAAATAGCAGAAAATGAAACAAGATTTATATCTATATAATATAATTGCTATTTATACTGAATGAGTAGTATAGTCAGGCCACATATTACAACGCAACATAGTGTAGTGTAGCTACCACAATACCAGCATTTGAAAAAGCAAAAAGTCATATATGTTAGGTGGGGAGAATGCAATATATAGAACAATACGATCATAGATATATATTCTGTACTATACAACAACATAATAAATTTGACAATATTCCAAAATAACATCAAACACCACAAAAGATTTTTTTTAAGGGCATCCCCATCAAAAATAGGGTACAGTAAATTTTTTCCAACAGAGAATGAAATTTAAGCGAACTTATACTCTAATCCAGTCAGAAATAGCGAGGGCAAGGGCGAACAAAAACTTTAACAAACATTAAAAGTATATTTTACTATATACAACAGTAACAACAAAAAACACTGGTCTTCAACATATCAGCTAATTTTTACAAAAAAAAAGTTAAATCTTTAAATACGAAAATTACAATCGAAAAAGCGTGGAATGAGTTTAGAGGACTCGACAAAAATAACGTGGTTGCTTTAAGAGTAGCATATGATGCTAGTAAAGAGAGGTGAAATATGTAGCAGCACTGAATATCAAACATTATTAACATGTAACAATCAGAAATCTCAGAATACCAAAATCCGAAATTTGTTTATTTCAAGATGCGAGGTTTTAATTTTGAGGCAATTAGCAAAGTTTTTTTTTAATGTTTTTTTTTTCTTCAAAACACTGAAAAAATTTAATTGGAACAAGTTTTCAAGGACCATGTCAGGCTTAGAAGTCCGTAGTTGGGATGAGGTCTGTGTGATCTTATAATATAGCAAACTTAAATTATTTACAAATACAAGAAAATGATTTGGTCCATTTATATAGATGATAGGTTCCAAGAGGTGTGGAACAAATTAGCAAAACAAAAACATGAAAATAGTTATGAAAAAAATCCATTTGTAAAATTACGACAAATATTTAGTCTAAATAAGTTATTTCTTGAACTAAAGTCAATATAAAGAATTAAGGTGGTTTTTAGACCCATAAGTACCCCAAATTTTAAGATGTGAATTTTTTTTTACCCCTAAAAAATTTGTCATTAAGATTGTTAAAAAAATGTTTTTTCACTGCGTTTGATTTGCTATGTTTACAACAACGATCTGTATCTGGTTCTAAGTTGGAATTTTAATGAGTTTTTGGACGACTTCATGGTTATATATACACAAGGCACACGAGACAATCGTTATTCTCAGCAAGGCACGATATATATATAATTTAGGACGAGAACATATAACGATGATAGAGGGCGGTAGAGCGCAATCCCACATAAAAATATATATTTAGTAATAATATACGGTAATAATACTATTCAGCGTGGACATGCGGGGTTACACAAACAGGGGTGAAAAATGGGACTTGAACGTAATGCCGCTGCGTTACTGCAGTGGCGGGAAGAGAAGAGGACATACAAACATACGGCAGTGAGAGAATTAGGGACAATACAGAATAGAATAATAATAATATAATAATAACATAGCAAATTAATACCAACAGCACCATTATTGAAAAGTAAATCCGACTGCAGAGAAACATACATTCTACATGGTTTACAATATTATTAATATATTTTTTACTAAGAACATCATTTTAAAACCATTTCCACTAAATTGGCGGGTGTGATGACTTCATCTTGTGAGTACGTAATCAATGAACACTGAGTTTGATTTTTTCCTACGCCGATCAAAGAATTTCAAATTTCCTAATTTAAAAAATTACATCTTAAAAACCTTAGTTGGAAACTTTAATATCACAAATAATAATGGTTAGCACCAATTTTGAATATTTTGCTGTTTAAAAAAGGAAACTTCACAATCACTGTAAGTATGAGGTCTAGGAATCAAAAATCTAACAATCCATCCATTTCATCAAAGTTTTATAGAAATGAAAATCCTGTAAAAAGTGCTTTTTAAACCAAATTTCCATCGTAATTTATGTTGCAATTTCAAGCATCAGTACAGTACATATCAGTCACATCCCAGGTTGAAAATTATGATTTTTTTTGAGAAATAAAATTTGTGGAGAATGAAATACATGGGCCATCAATACTTGCGAGCATTCCGTGATTCAGCCTGGCCACTGGACCGGGCGGACTGGCTCGCTTGGAATGGACGTATATGTCATAGACAAGATAGAATCAAGATAAAATTAAGTAACGAGGCATTGCACGAGAAAGGCAAGTAGAACGGCAAAAACAAAAAAAGCAGCCAGAAGAAAGGCAGCCTTCTTCTCATCTGACATTTTCACCGGCGCAGATTTCAATAAGGATGACGCAGTTTGGAGATGCCCGGACAGGGTGTCAGGGATCCCTACCATCTTGGACTCAGTCTCCGACTCCGGTTTGGGAATGGGGACCTCGAACATCATCCAGTTTGAAAATTGTCCGACAATTTCCTCTGGCTCGGGATTCTCCTCCTGCTCCTCTTGAAAGTTTTCATTTTCCATTGCTACAGGAGAATCTGGGTCCTGTTGAAGATTAAATCTTTAGCATAATGCAGAATAACTACTTGATGTGCAAATTAGATCAAATTGATTTGTAACAAGGAATTTTGAAACCTCAATATACTCCTACCACAATCAATCATGTCCACTGGCATCTTCAATAGTTAATATAGAGTGAAAATATTATTTGAATAAAAGCCTACCTATAAACCTATAGCTAAGGATGGGCATTTTCAAATCATAAAAAATCGAACCCGAACAGCCAACAAAATATACTGCAAATGCTAACTAAGATCACTGTAACACCTGCAAAATTACAGAAAAGTCTTTATTCTTAATTTTGAAAACTAAGGAATGAAAGAATCTAAAAAATAATGAAGTTGCAAACTTCATGTTCAAGGCAAAATATAAGTGAGCACAGCACATCAAATAAAAGTGATTTAAAATATAAAAGAAAACATCACGAATTTGAGAAACATTTGTATATATAACTAAAAAACACGGAATCGAAGACATGGAAACGATAAAACAGTAAAAAAAACTATTTAGTCGGATCACGTAATCCGATTCGAAGCTTCAAATCAAAGTGCCCATCCCTAGGCTATGACCAATAGTTTAAGCTGTGTTTAGATTAGTCTGTATGAAAAATATATTTTGATCTTAAATCTAATTTGATCTGACAGCAGACAATATAAACTTACCTGCGAAAGAACAGTATTAACACTGGAAACCTCTTCAGCCAGACCATCTGTGGAAGTACTCTCAGTTTGCTTGGTCGGCTTGCTGGCAGATGCAGTAGTTGGCGGGTAGATGAGCCGGACCAGTGCTACCTGGACCTTGTACTTGGACATCGGCTCGAGTGGACCAAATTCAAATATGGGACGCTCAGATGTGTACGACTGTAATTTAAAAAAAAAAAATTCTAGCAATGGTAGTACCTCATATCCTTGTCTATTATTTGCTACTTCAAAAAGTCGCAATTTGGGTATTATCAACTCTGTGGTGTATTTTTGTTCAGAGAAGGCATACTAGTGAAATGTTCTTGATGTGCATGACTGAATCGGCTTCAGTAATGCAAAGCATGAAAAAATCCTGAATTTGAAAGATATAAGTTTTTCTGCGTTTGTTCAGCATCTCTACTGCTTTATCTATATATCGTCAGTAAAGTTTTCATATTCCCTTCCAACGAAGTTACCAAAGCAGAAGAAATATAATATGTATTATTCCACTGATGCAAATCCAATATGGAAATGATACCATTCCCAAGTCAATTCACACCTCTTGCAATTTATCAAAATTATATATTTCACAAATCTTATTGTGCTAGCTAATATCTCTTACCCCTGGGAGCTATATATATCCCTAAACAAGGATTCCTCCCCGGTAATATCTGTCACCCCATTTTTTACTAATTAGAATTTTTTTTAATTGGGGGTTTAGGAATAATTCTCCTCACCTGTCTATTGCTTGAATCTTCAAGATCTTCAATATTAATTATATAGGACACTGGATCCCCTTTGATAGCTTCTACATCTTCCCAAGTTATTTCAGCAACTCCTTGTTTCACAATAACAGACGGTAAATCTGAATAAAAAAAAAAAGTAAATTTCAAGATTTTTTCTCGTTAATAGATGGAGAAAGTAGAAAAAATTTCCTCGTATCTCTAAATTTTCTGAAAAAAATTCTCACGTTTTAGCTGTGGAGGTGGTGCAGTCGACGTTGTAAAAGTATATGTTGTTGAAAATGGTCCCTCGCCAGCGTCGTTTCGAGCGTTTATTCTGAAGTGATACGTTGAACGTTCCGAGAGTCGATTGACGCGAGACGATCTTCCCAAACCGTTATAAATAGTTACGAACCTGAAAAAAACAAAGGGCAGCTTAAACTCTGTATTTGATTGATGAAATTTTTTATCCATAATCCAAAATCAACAGTTCATTTATTTTTTTAATTAATTTTTTTATTTATTTATTATTTTTTTTTAATTTATTTTATTTATAATATATAACATATCATTAGTTTGCAATTTTTTCCATCAGTACCTTCCATGCTTCTCCTTCATCTGTAGGAGATAAGTATTATTGAACTGGTCAGAATCACTCCACTTCAGTTTGAGTCCATTGTACAAGCATGAACACTCAAGGACTGGTGGACTTGGTGGCAGTGGTTGGGTCTCTATGGTAGTTGGCAGGCTGAATGGCCCCGGTCCGATATCATTTACTGCCTTGATTCGTATCCTAGAAGAATGGGACAGTATGAGAAAAGCCAATAGAACTGTGGGGGGTGAGGAAATTAGATATCACCCTCACCCTCACACCTTTATTTAAAGTTGAAAAACAAGTCGTGAAAAAAGTCAAAACATTACCTGTGCTCAGTATCAGGTTGGAGGTCCTGGACCAAGTGTGACGTCGACCTGCCAGACACCTGGACCAGGACTGAATCTTCTTCGGCAGTTTGCAATTTCTTCCTGGCAGTGGATTTAACTAAGGGTGTCAGTTCCAAAATATATGAAGTGATGTCGGACCCGTTTGAGTTGGGGGCCTCCCATTGTAACATCACGGACGTGGCGGGAGTTGAGGACGACCTTTCGACCTCCTCTAAGTCAAGGTCATCATCCTCCTCTTCCGGGTCGAAGTTCATTGAGGATGTTGTGTCACCCTGCCATACATTAGTGACCCGGTTCGGACAAGATGGCAGAGTGGTAACCGTGGCGACATCAGAAAAGGAGCTTTTACCAACTGCATTGTGGGCCTGAAAATATTTCAAATAAAAATAATTTTTTAATAAATTTTTTAAAAATGAGTAAAAATTTGATTAAATTTTCTTCCAAAATACCTGCAATCTCAAAAAATAGGTGGTGTCTGGAGACAGATGTTGAATATTATGACTCAGACATGGTCCAAGCTGTTGCAGAGACATTGTATTGTCGACACTCCGTACTTCGACAGTGTATCCTGTAATTTCTGATCCATTGTCGTGAGGCTCCTACAAAACAAGAAAGAAAAAAAATGATACAAAGATCCAGAATTTTAGTTTATAACAATATAAAATATCTTCAAATGAAATATGTATGATAGACATCAGGAACATGATGAGCACCACATGTTATTATGAATAAGATAAGCTATAAGAAAAGGTTGAATGTATTAAAAATTTCCCATCAAGTTTCCATAAGCCCTTTTCTACCCATACTGCTGAAATTTTTCCATAAGATTCATTTTTTTTAATTTATCTATATTTAAAAAATTACATAATCGATTGCAATTAACATAAATAAATATATTACTCATATCAAACATGGTATTGTATCTCTCATTGTATTGCCAAGCACATTGATAATGAATTATTAAATAGGTAGAGATGGAATCTTTCACTAAATTAAAAAAAAAGCTGAGAAAATTATGAAATGTTTGTTCCTCATCTTATATCTTTATAACAAAAGATGTTGTTTTACATTTAAATATTTTTTAGTTTTGATATTTAGTTTTAGTTTTGAAATATGAACAACCCCTCATGACATCAATCTAGGTTATTGAATAGTGTCCCCATGACCCTGTGACCCAACCGTAAATCCGGCTACGATCAAATTGTAGAGAAGATTAAAACCGATAGAAGCTCGATCATTTTCAAGTGCGAAGTTTTTGACATTTTTTTGTCGAAAGTACAATATGAACGATATTATCATTGAACAAAGGCTTTTGTTGTTATCTTCAAAAAGCATCTTAAGTGCTTTTGTGTTCCTTGTGGGTGGTCTGCGTACGTAGAAGAGGTCTCAGGAAGGATTATTATTACATTTTTTTTCATTTTTGAAAGCATATAAAGAAATAGTTATGTTATATCTTTGATTCTGCATAGAATATACCATTTTCCATGGAAAATGTATCCTGAAAGGTTGAAACACAAATGTTGTCAAAGTTCAATAGTGATTTTCATATTATAATAATAATTTTTCATTATTTTTTTTGCTGCAAGAAGTGAAATGAAATTAACCTTTTAAATTTTAATGCCATAATAGAAGTTCTAATAAAAAATTGTCAATAAACTTTCAATAACTCGTATTCCATCAACACTGAAT
>JAUELA010183089.1:0-12516 GCA_031471845.1 Boltenia villosa | reverse complement strand
AATTTACTCAAATTATGAAAAACACTTCCGCTAAGTGTCGCTGCTGAGCTAGAAAATTTTTAAATTTGAAATTCTCCAAAAAAGTAAAAGGGAATTATGGGGAATAAACAACCAGTTCAATTTATTCTCACCTATATTTGGCAAAGCTTGTATTCTTTTCGAAATCTTCCATATCAACACGCAGCTCATACTTTTCTCCTGTGCTCATCAACCAGCGAATATTTTCCAATCCTGAAAATGGAAATTTAATGTATATTTACTTGTCTTTTTTGTTATATTTTTCAAGGATGTATTTCAAATTCTTCAGAAACAAAACAATGCTAACTTCTATAATATTGCAGTAACCAAGTTATGTTTGCGATACCTACTGGAGCGATTTGAACGAATCCCGTACATTTAGCCAACGAACATTTCGCCAATATTTGCAGGGGGACATTTAGCCAACATTTTTCTTTCGATTTTTTTTTTTTTCGAAAAATTAAACCTTACCATCATAACCCTAACCCTAACCCTAACCCCGACCCTTACCCTAACTCTTACCCTGAACCATACCATAATCCTGAATCCTAACATATAATTTTTTGAATGTTGGTTAAATGTCCACCCCTGCAAATATTGGCTAAATCTCCGCTGGCTAAACGTGCGGATACCAATTTGAACATCTCTGCATTTGCGCATTAATACATCAACGCATTGAGTAGCAAAAAACAACTAAATATGACATGATTATTGTAGCTAAGAATTTCGAAATGTCGTTCAGGAAACTGTTCACCCTATTATGAACGGATAAAACCGTTGGCTAGTCATCCTTGCTCACTGAGAGGTTCAAGTTTCGAATCACGGCTGGACCTGCACAGATTTGTTCAACAGTACACAAACATCACCTCATGCTTCAAATTCATATGCCGTATTCACCCAGATACTTGGTGTGAGTGACTGGGAACGCTGAACTTCTTCCTCACCGGTACAGAGCGGTTTACCATGACCTTGGTCACTGTTTTTCTCCGCTATCCAAGTTCAGCATACTCGCAAGCCGACATGGTCCCATTTTATCATATCTTTTTTTGGATTCAACTAGTGTTTGGCTAACGGACTCTCTACATATCAAATCTCATTTCCATATCACTTACCAAGCCAAAATTCTTTGTTCAAGTTTCCGAAGCCTTTAACGTAGTCGTTCCAATCACGGTAAAAATCTTCTGAACCGTCCATTCGACGCTGGAATACCTTTAATGAAAAAGGATTATATTCTCAGCTTATGGGTCTCAAAATTGCGGTTTTACTGTATAGTATAACTTATACATATCATGTATCACTAGCCACAAGATCGATGGTATAACAGCACCAACAGAATATAAAAATTTATAATACTAAAACTCTAAAATTGCTTGATTGTTCGTCTTGATTGATCGTTTTTATTTATTTTTTGTCAATGAAATTTCATATTTCTCTACCGACCGATGTTTCGAAATTTGTATTTATCGACTGATAATACATTTTTCCACCAAATGATCGACCACTGATTGCATTTTCTGCCCTCTTTGGACTGCATTATGGGCTTCAATAAGATTAGAATATACATTTCTGTCTGTTTTTTTTTCAACTATATTTCTTGTTTTTTCAATCGATAACATTTTTCCTGATAAAACTAGACCGCCAACACACAATTTTTCGTAAATTAATTCACTTACGATCCATCCCCCTCCGTCTGTAACTGTATCGCAGTAAACTTCAACCCCAAGGGCCTCTCCTGTGAATGGGTAAATGGTAAACACCCCTCCACGGCTCCCCTCCCGGCGCAACATGACATCTCTACAATCGCGAGGAGAATGTACTTCTGTAAAAAATGTTCGAAAGTGAAGTAAAACTTAGTTAAGCATCAACGGATAGGAGTTTGGCTCCGAATAGATTTCAAAAATACTCCTTAATCAGGGCATCCCTAATTTACGGAAGACGGGAAAGCGGGAATCGAAACACTAATTTACGGAAGGTGCTGGAAAGCGGGAAACTAACATTCCTAATTCACGGTAGCTGCGTGAATACGGATATCAAATCAAATAGCAACTTAACACTAACCCTTGCCCCAACTCTAACCCTAACTTTAACCCGATCCCGAACCTTCCCTAAATTAGGATTGGTAGTTTCCCGCTCTACCGCACCTTCCGCAAATTAGTGTTTATATTCCCGCTTTCCCGTCTTCCGTAAATTAGTCATGCCCCCTTAATCACCTGAAAACTTCGTTTAATCTTACAATATGATTGTAATGTATTTCTTAACACCTAATTCTGAATGATTATTAATTTATGGATCCTTTGTCCATTAACAGCAGAGGCACCCAACAGGTAATTCTAGTATTTTTCTGGATTGAAAAAGATATATTGCCCCAGATTTATCCGATTCAGATTTCCTCTGTTTATGTACTTCTCTGGAATGCATTCGTCTTCCATGTCATACTTGATGAATATCCGTTAAGAAATTGATATTTGTTTCAATCCAAACAAACAGGCAAACTTTCGCGCCAATTATATATATCACGGTGGTCCAATTACGGGCCCGCGGGCCACTTGTGACCCGCCGAGTGATTTTTAATGGCCCGTCAGCGCTCAGAATGATATATTGATCTATTGTATTTTTTCTAGAAAAAATATGAGCGACTTCAATATTTTTAGATAATACTACAGTATAAAAACAAGAGCCAATGTGACTGATTTAAACATATTATAAGCTGAAACCAGAAATCAAATGGGAAATGAAACACTAGATCAGGTGCTTGTTTCTGAGCTGCCACTACTAACATATAAATCCATATTCAGACTCTGGTAAAAAAGTCTCGACCCCAGACATCTCATTAGTGGACAAGAAAATGACCAGCATTATGTATGAATAAATTCAAAGCCCCTGAAACTAGTAATTGCAAGAGTGAGAGCATTGGTTAAAAAAGTGATACCAATTATGAAGAAAAATATATATAAGAGTAAGATACATAATTTAGTTTTCATTTGTGGCCCGCGACTTGTATGTTTAGTGCTAAAGTAGCCCGCGCTGTCAAAGAAGTTGGACCACCCTGGTGTACAATAGAAAAAATACAATAGATCAATATACCGTTATGAGCGCAAACAGGCCATTGAAAATCACAAGTGGCCCGCGGGCCCGTAGTTGGACCACCCTTATACATATTAATGTGAGGAGATTGTTTTACTTAAATCCCTCAACTCATACTTACTTTGCAGCTGGTTCCTTAATTCATTTATCTGATCCTGCAGCACTGTATGTTCCGGACAAATACATGGGGTTGCCGGCTCCCCCTTAATGCCTATGGGTCCAATGTCACCCATTTTACCCTTCATTCCTCTGGGACCCTTTTTCCCTGGGGCACCAGCGAAATCCGACCTTGGCCTCAATCCAGTGAACTGGGCTGCTATTTCGCTATCGCATGTCATTTGGCAGGTTCCCATGTCCATAGTAGCTAATGAGCTACCAAATAGCAGTGTAGCTACTAATATCACGTATGGAGACATAGTTATAAGTCTAAAGGAAAAATGAGAATAAACACATGTCTAAGTAATCGTGAAAAAATATAAAAAGATGAGAAATTGAAAATTAAATTCTCCTTATAATGCAGGAGAAATATTACCTGCATTTCCCGCATTTCTTTCCTTCGCGATAACTACTTGGATCTATATAAACAGTGCCACTACGTTACAATTTCATTAGCTTTCTGTCTTAAATTAACTTACTCCAGTACGACAATACCGAGTGTTATTAATTCGCATGTTTTTTTGCAGTCATTTATTATGCTTCGTCTGAAGAAGCTAGATATGAAAATCTAGCTAAAGCTTACGAAATAAAACTTTTAATTGTGTAAGAACAAGACCATGTCAATTATTATAGAAATATAATGCCCTGTTTTATCTGATTTTACGTGGGGCTGCATTCCCTTGCTATTAGGTGCCAAGGCTTCTTCCCCTTTTTAGCACTAAACCACTGCTAAAAGCGAAATGATTCGCAAATCCACACGGTCTACAGTAATGATTGATACTGAGTGATACATAGCTTACAGAGTTACTCAACAGTAGGCATTTGTTGCCAACTAACTATGGTGACTTGCATTACACCTGACTGTATGTCTCATTAAACCTTAATTTCTTGAGGCGATGCTAAAATGCTTAACAAGACACCAATGTTGTATTAAATAGTTCCTATTCTGACCGATAAAGAACTGATTCGAATATTTCAAAGTAAACTTCGCCATTGATAACATTCAAATACGATACTTGTTGTGATTCGTTGTGATTCGATACTTGTTGTGATTCGTAAAATATAATTTCGCCTGTGGCTAAGGAAATTTATATCATAATTAGGACATAAAAACAACTTCAATATCTCAGAGAAACATTTACACTGATGTTTGTTCTTAAAACTCCAATATATTTGAACAACATGTTTTGATATTATTGGTATAATAAATGACGTCATACTTAACGTCAGTAATAACAAGTTTAATTTGATTACGTTTGTTTTTCATCAGTCTTATTGTGGTCGAATGAAGGTCACATCTATCTGTTAAGTTACATGGTAATAATATCATACTCCCTCGGGCATGATATCAACTTATACACCGAGCTAAACTTCTCAGCAAATTTGATAGCAAAATAGCACTACCGTATTTTTGCGTATATAAGACGCGTCTTATACAACATTTTACTCATCCCGCTCCCTGGGTGCGTATTATATTCGTGGGCGTCTTATCCAATAAAATTTTTACATGAATGAACGGTAAAAAGTTTGATATTGACACAACTGAAAATGATGAATTAAATTTCTCACCAGAACGATTATCACGGCCGATATTCACGATTTACATTCGCTATTTTTCTCTCTGATTTTATCCTGCCAACCTTACTCCGCATGTGCTATGTACTTTGGAAGTGTGGTATATGCAGTCAATATAAGGTTTGCTCAGTTCGGCAGATGGCGAGACAGTGTGCGTCGTATATTCCTGGGCGTCTTATATAAAATATTTTTACACAATTCGTCAAAACCGCGTCTTCTATATGAGTGCGTCTTATATACGCGAAAATAACACTAATAGTCACAATTCCTTTGTTAAAATCAGTAATGTTTGGGCCATAGATATCGGGATCATTGGACATACTTTGCCCCAGAATTACCCGGATTCAGATTCGCCCTGTTTATGTACTTTTCTGGAATGCATCCGTCTTCCATGAAATACTTAATAAACATCCTTTAAGAAATGGAAGTTGTTTCAATACATTGCATGTCCCAATTCATTCCTTTGTTCAGTTGCTGAGATGTTTGATAAAAATAAACATAACTGATGAGAGCTTTGGATGTTCATAATTGTTTTACCGTCAGAAACTGATTCGATTCCCCAGTCGAATTGTCCTGTTATAGTTATTTACACATTATTTTCGTTAAAAATCTGAGTCATTCTGGGGGTGCGTATTATGCATGAGTATACGGAATTTTAAATTTATTCAATTAAGCAATTTACCCTAAACTTGAAAAAATATAACGATAAATCTTCTCAAAAAGATTACCGGCATTTTGTAGACATTCTTGACATGAGCCGGATTTCCAACAATAGCAGCCTTTTTCCTATTCTTTTCTAGACATGTGCATGCCGTGATCACACGAACGTACATATACGTGATAATAGTAGTTGATAAGTGGCTATGGCATCCATTGACTGGAATTTGAGTAAGTACGTATATATACTTCATAAAGCACCCAACTGTAAACTAAACTGTATAAAAGCGTATATACACGTCCTAAAGCATTAAGTGTTAAAAAATTATTTCGTCAATTATATTTTTCGACAGTAGGATCATGTTGTAATCGTAAACAAATAATTTTAAACGAAAAATGTCATTTTTTTTCTCTTCAAACTAGTTTGTATCGTTGCGGGTTACACAAACTACAGAGATTGGATCGCAGTAAATAAATAATGTAAATGTGAACTTAAATAGTAAACATGTTGAGAAGTAGGTTACATTTCTATAAAGATGTCAATGGTTGTTTCACATCGTGTTTTTGCGGCGGGAATTCCAACCTCAAAAATATTTTCGTAAAAAATACATGTAAACAGTACAAGTAAAGTAATTTATTCCATTTTTTCGCTGAACTGAAAATGCCGTCTAAGGAATGCGCGCTCTTATTTTATGAACTTGGATAAAAAGATAAGCGCTCAGCTTTAGTTATCTGCAATGCCATTATATATGGTGTCGCTTTGCACTTACGATACTGAATTACTTACGATACGAAAACACTTATATTTGTTAAATGCGAATATTATATAATATATTAAACCAACCAAAATTAAAATGATACGATTATATGAACTTCGGTAGATCAAATCTAAGCACTCAATAATCATATAATATTTGAGATTTTAAACAACTTTTCTCATTTTCATTTCCGTGAACTTGAGAGAGTAGTGATAATCCTTCCACGTACGCCAATTGACTCCGTTAGCATATGACTCGTGGGGTCCCCTCAAATACAGCCCGTTCAGATTGGCGCTATGACAAGCAGAGTACCACCATCCGCCTTTATATGCTACGGCACAATTGTTCGAAGCGTGAGTGTCGTAGTCCTTGTCCTTTGTTGAGAAGGCGATGTTTGTAGTTTTTAATGAGTCTCCTGGGTTTTGAAGAAAAACATAAGAGTTAAAGTTCATCAACGAATCCCGGACATTTCGCCATCATTTTCAGAGGAGACATTTTGCCAACATTGAAAATAATTTTTTTCCTTGTGTCACTAACGCTTACCCACTTACCCTAACTCTGAGATATAATTTTTTGAATGTTGGCGAAATGTCCGTTGGCTTAATGTCCGAATACCGTCATCGACATATGAGCGCCAGACATCTGCACATTGCCATTAGAGCACAAGTTCATAAGACCATACAATACTGCTTAAGTTGGATTGATTGTGCATTCATGGGGTGACCAGACGTCCTGCTGGATTGTCCGGGATTCGAGCACAATGTGCTTTATCCGGGATCACCCCGTGTCGGACGTTGATTTGTTCTCCTTTTGGGGTCGAATCTATTTTTACTGCCGAACAGCAAACGAAACCGAATTTCAGTTTGAGTTTCAAGGTACGATAGTATTAAAACATATTTCGTGTATGACGTCACAATCAATTGACGACTATGACGTCACAAACATTGAAGCGCCAACTTATTTCGTAAGGTTACTATGTTCCGTATACGAACTCTTTAACTGGACATTTGTCATAATTTTTTTGTCATCCCTAAACCAAATTAAATCATAACATTGTTTGTTTCAAAATTTGTATTCAGTATTTGAGATTGAATGACTGGTGCTCTAATGCGATGCGCGTGTTTTTCACCTTACCCGCTTCACCGCTGTAACCAGTTATGGTAGCGTTGTAATGTGTTTCAGCCGGTCCAACGATGAATGTGCTGTTAAAAGTAGAAAAAGAAGTGAAAATTTTCGACTTACATACGCTTATCTTGATACAGCTTTCCAGCAATGAATGTGCTGACTTATATACTTTATATAGCTTATAAAAAACTAAATAGTGCAAGAAATGCGTTCGGTTATCTTGTGGTTATTGCACTTTATCGATTTTATTTATCGTTCGTAGATTTACTCAAATCATGAAAAACAGTTCCGCTAAGTGTCGCTGCTGAGCTAGAAAATTTTGAATTTGTAATTCTCTCAAAAATGTAACAGTTTAATTTATCGTTATATATTCGCCCGGCTTGGCGGTAGCTTCCTCGATTCCCGTATTGTCCATACGACCATGGGTGGAATTGAGTCGTAATCGCTACCGTCTCACACACACATGCAATCACATCAACAATAAAATAAATAAATAAATAATTTAATTTATCTTTACCTGTACTTGGCAAAGCTTGTGTTGTTGTCGAAGTCTTCCATATCAACACGCAGCTCATACTTTTCTCCTGTGCTCATCAACCAACGAATATTGTCCAATCCTGAAAGTGGAAATTTAATGTATATGTTATATGTTTGTTATATTTTTCAGGGATGCATTTCTAGTCCTTTAGAAACAAAACAACGCTAAAACTTCTACAAGATTGCAGCCACCAAGTTATGTTTGCGAAACATACTGAAGCAATTTGAACATCTAAAAAGTTTTGCCTTTGCACTTTAGTACATCAACGCATTAAGTAGCAAAAAACAACCAAATATGGGTTCTAGCACTACTGCCCCCGAACAATTGCCCCCGGACAACTCGCCCCCGGACAATTGCCCCCGAAAACTGCCCTCCGCCTAGGAAAATTGCCCCCGGACAACGGCCCCCGACAATTGCACCCCGACTAACGGCGCCGGCAAAATTACTAGATTACGATACTCAATTGCTTTATCTTTCGCCAACATCCCTGAGCCCAGTTTTAGCCCTAATCCTAATCCTAAATCCGAGCCTAACCATTGGAAGAACGAATAATCACATATTTCAAAGGGTATCCGGACATTTAGCCAATATTTGCAGAGAAGACATTTGGCCAACATTCAAAAAATTATATGTTAGGGTCAGAGTTAAGCTTGAGCAACTTTTTGGATTTTTTTGTGGGGGGCAATTGATCACTTCCTCCTAATATGCCGTATTCGCCCAGATACTTGACGTGAGTTAGTGACTGGGAACGCTGAACTCCTTTCTCGCACGTACAGTGCGGTTTCACGTGACCTTGGTCACTGTTTTTCTCCGCTATCCAAGTTCAGCATGCTCGCAAGCCGGTATGGTCCCATTTTATCATATATTTTCTTTGGATTCAACTAGCGCTTGGCTAACGGACTCTCTACATATCAAATTTCATTTCCATATCACTTACTTACCAAGCCAAAATTCTCTGTTCAAGTTCCCGAAGCCTTTAACGTAGTCGTTCCAATCACGGTAAAAATTTTCAGAACCGTCCATACGACGCTGGAATACCTTTATTGAAAAAAAGAGTTATATTCTAGGTGGAAGGGTCTCAAAAATGCGTTTTTTTCAAACCATATTTGTGTTGTTTTTCAAATCGATAAAATTTCTCAAAAAAAAATGAAGCTTCAACACAATTTCTAATATTTTTTTTTGTAAATTAATTCACTCACAATCCAACCCCCTCCGTCTGTAACTGTGTCGCAGTAAACTTCAACCCCGAGGGCCTCTCCTGTGAATGGGTAAATGATAAACACCCCTCCACGGCTCCCCTCTCTACGCAACATGACATCTCTACAATCGCGAGGAGAATGTACTTCTGTAAAAAAATATTCGAAAGTGAAGTAAAACTAAGTTATGCATCAACGTTTGGGAGTTTGGCTCCGAATAGATTTCAACAGAAATATTCCTTAATCAGGGCATCCCTAATTTACGGCGGACGGGAAAGCGGGAATCGAAACACTAATTCACGGAAGGTGCTGGAAAGCGGGTATCAAATCAAATAGCAACTTAACACTAACCCTTACCCCAACTCTAACCCTAACCATAACCGCGGGCCCGTAGTTGGACCACCCTTGATATATATATATATATTACTGGGTGGGGAGATTGTTTTAATTAAATCCCTCAACTCATACTTACTTTGTAGCTGGTTCCTTAATTCATTAATCTGATCCTGCAGCACTGTATGTTCCGGACAAATGCATGGGGTTGCCGGCTCACCCTTAATGCCTATCGGACCACTGTCACCCATTTCACCCTTCATTCCTCTGGGACCTTTTTTCCCTGGGGGGCCAGCGAACTCCGACCTTGGCCTCAACCCAGTGAACTGGGCTGATATTTCGCTATCGCATGTCATTTGGCAGGTTCCCATGTCCATTGTAGCCAATGAGCTACCAAACAGCAGTGCAGCGACTAATGGTATGTATGGAGACATTGTTATAAGCCTAAAGGAAAAATGAGAAGAAATATATAGTATAGGTACCGTATTTTAGCGAATATAAGACGCGTCTTATGCAACATTTTACTCATCTTGCTCCCTGGGTGCGTCTTACATTCGTGGGCGTCTTATCCAATTATTTTTTTACATTAATGAACGGTAAAATGTGTGATATTGACACAACTATAAATTATGAATCAAATTTCTCACCAGAACGAATATTACGGTCGATATTCACGATTTGTATTCGCTATTTTTCTCTCTAATTTTATACTGCCAACCTTACTCCGCATGTGGTATGTACTTTCGAAGATACTTGATGAGAGAGAAAGAAATATACTCGAGAGAGAAAGAAACCTGTGGGCATGGAGCAACGAGCATGGAATTTTTATTGATGAGGAAAGATAAAAATTAGCACGTCAATGTATAAAATGTACCAAAACAAGGTACCGCACATGAAGCAACGTAACACTCGCTACAACAATAAATAGTTTCTCTTAATGTTCCATTCCTCGAACACGCATATCTTTGATGATTTGCGACTTCATTACTTTTACAATATAGGGTTTGCTCAGTTCGGCAGATGGCGAGACCGTGTACGTCGTATATTCGTGGGCGTCTTATATAAAATATTTTTACACAAATCGTCAAAACCGCGTCTTGTATATGGGTGCGTATTATAATTGGGTGCGGCTTATATACTCGAAAATACGGTAATCGTGAAAAACATATATACAAAGATACAAAATTGAATATTAAACCCTCTTTATAATGCCGAAGAATTATAATGCCCTGTTTTATCAGATTTTACGGGGTCTGCGTTGCCTTTCTATTAGGTGCCAAGATTTCTTCCCCTTTTTAGCACTAAACCACTGCTAAAAGCGAAATGATTCGCAAATCCACGCTGTCCGCAGTAATAATTGATACCGAGTGGTACGTAGGTTACAGACTTACTCAGCAGTAGGCATTTGTTGCCGACTAACTATGGTAACTTGCATTACACCTGACTGTATGTCTCATTAAACCTTAAGTTCTTGAGGCGATGCTAAAATGGTTAACAAGACACCAATGTTATACTAAATAGTTCCTATTCTGACCGATAAAGGACCGATTCGGATATTTCAAAGTAAACTTCGCCATTGATAACATTCAAGTACGATACTTGTTGTGATTCGTTGTGATTCGATACTTGTTGTGATTCGTAAAACATCATTTCGCCGATGGCGTAGGGAATTTTATATCATAATTAGAACAGAAAAACAACTTCAATATCTCAGAGAAACATTTACACTGATGTTTGTTCTTAAAACTCTAGTATGTTTGCACAACATGTTTTGATATAATTTGTATCCTAGATGACGTCATACTTAACGTCAGTAGTAGAATAACAAGTTTAATTTGATTACGTTTGTTTTTCATTGATTTTATTGTGGTCAACTGAAGGTCACATCTATCTGTTAAGTTACATGGTGATATTATTATACTCCCTCGGGCATGATCTCAAGTTATACAACGCGTTGAACTTACTCCGCAAATTTGATAGAACAAAATAGCACTAATTGTCACAATTCCGCAGTTAAACTTAGTAATGTTCGGGCCATACATATAAATCCATTTTCCAATTCATTCTTTGTTCAGTTGGTGAAATATTTCTGATATCTGATGTGGACTTTGTTCATCAAAATTTAAGACCAAATTTAAGATAGGTCTCTAGGTCCATGACTCGGACTCGACTCGAGGCTCGATTTTGGTGACTCGGTCATATCTCTGGTACTTATACCAAAATACTAAAACAAACTATATCTTCTTGTCACCTTATTAACTTTGTTCATCAAAATGTAGGTGGAAAATTAAGATATAGGTTTGATATTTTGCATCGGTGCGGGTTACACAAACCACAGTGATTGGATCGCAGTAAATAAATAATGTAAAAGTGAACTTAAGTTGTAAACATGTTGAGAAGTAGGTTACATTTCTATAAAGATTTCAATGGTTCTTTTATATCTTGTTTTTTTGCGGCGGGAATTCCAACCTCAAAATATTTTTTTGTAAATAATACATGCAAACAGTACAAGTAAAGTAATTGATCCCTTTTTTTCGCTAAACTGAATATATATGACCGATAAAATGCCATCTAATGAATGCGCGTTCTTATTTTATGTGCTTGGATAAAAAGATAAGCGCCCAGCTTTAGTTATCTGCTATGTCAATATATCTGGTGTCAAGTTGCACGCATCATACCTCAGGTCAAATAGCTAAATTGAATGTAATCCGAAAAAAGATAGAATCGCATTGAAGATAAGTAAAGGTCAAATAGCATTAACCTCTGACCCCTTGAGGTTATCTTATTAACTGATGATTTTACTAGTAATAAATATTTTAAAGAAATCTCGATTTTACTCATATTCTTTGCTAAATATTGAAAAACATCCCAATCGAATCTCAATCAAGCCTTTATACCAGGTTTTCCCAACCCGGGGTACCCGCAACTCCAGGGGTGCGAGATGCAATATCAGGGGTGCGACAAATACGGGAATCCTGGACATTTACCCATTTACCCATCATTTTGGAGGGGATATTTTGTCAACATTAAAAAAAATTGTGTGTCACTAACCCTAAACCTAACCCTAACTTTATGA
>JAUELA010182978.1:0-12531 GCA_031471845.1 Boltenia villosa | reverse complement strand
GTAGAAGTCAGGATCTTCTGCCGTACACTATCCTCCTTTCCTCCGGTGGACTTGAAAGAAATGATCCACTTGTTCGGATGGTACTCGAATATCCCGGCAATTTCGGTACTGAACTCAGCAAGTGTGCCGTACTCAAAACGCAGCAGCAACTCCAAGGTCGTGTGGCGCTGTTCCGTAGTAAGGAACAGCGTACGCGTTTTTTTTTTTTTTCTTATTTTTTTTCTTATATCTTATGGGGTCAGATACAGGTTGTTCGCTCTTTGTTCCCAGGCTACTAGCTTTCGTACCGTCGGGTACTAATCCGGGGAGTTTCGCCTGACTACTAACTTTCGCCCGGGTACATTCCGCCAAATGCCCGAGGTACACCAGATGGATTTATGATCTCGTATGGGCGCCTGTTCTCATCATGCCCCTCTGTGCCGAACTCGTTCCCGAGGGCCCCTGCCGACACAGAGGGTTCCCATTTTATGATGGTATTTCCTTTTTATTGTTTAACTCGTTAAATGGGCAAAAAAAATAATTAAATACAAAAAAGGGGATTAAAAGCCTATAAAATCTACCAATTAAAATAGAACCACACCACCACCATTTCTCACCACTATTTTTTTTTTTTTTTGAATATATATATAGATATATTTTGTTAAACCCTTCACCTCTATCCACCACTCACACACAAGAGAAAGAGTTTGTTGTCTTGCCTTCCACCAGTATTTGTTATCACACTATCACCCATATTGTTATATTAGACGCACACGTTTTTTTTTTTTTGTTTTTTTTTGAGAAAAGAAGATAGAGTCTATTGAATAAGCACCATCACCAGATTTTTTTCACCAGTAGACAGAAGAGAGTGGAACAGAAAAGATCGGGTACCCAGGAAAGAGTGGGGGGGTCCTAGTTTTCCGGTTCTAAGAGCTAGCTTCTAAATTTATCGCCCACTTACTTATTTTGACTCACCCCGCGCAAGTGAATATGTGACTGAGGTGATTAGGGTAGGTTTAGTTGGATATTTATTTTGTCATGTCGTTATATTTTCGTTTCCCATTCTGCAGCTAGACCCAGGTTTACATGCGGAAAGAGTTGTTGATATTTTTTAACTTTCTTCGCCCAGTGCTGAAATATGGTTTGAAGCTCGTCTTGCCAGTTACATAGCCAGTCATTGTCCAAGTCCAGTTTTCTTTTCAATTTCAAGATCCCCTGTTTGATGAATTGGAAAATTTTCAGCACTAACAATCTTTTCCGCCCTTCGTAGCTATTATAAAATATGTCTTTTGCTGTGATTTTGATTCGTGTTGAGGTAATTTTTTCCAGATGTATTTCAAGACTTTTGTATACCTTTTTGGAGAAGCTGCAGTTCATATATATGTGGTATGTGTTATCCATGGTTGCTTTGCAAAATTTGCAGTACAATTTAGCAAGTTTCCCATTTTTCAGTTGAAACAACCTCATTTCTTTCCTTCTTCTTCCGTGAATAAACCCTTCCTTTACAATTCTATAAGAAAGGATTCTTTCCTTATTCGTGAAGTGATATTTTTCTTTTTTACAGTTTAACCAAATTTCTGTCCATGGAATATCGGGATCGTTGGAGGATTGATTTTCTGTTCTTTTTTGCCGGAGAATTTTGTAGATATCTTTGAAAGATAACTTTTTTAACGTGTCAAAATCCATATTTATAATATTCAGGAGGTCCAAGGATGATTTCGAATTGGTTGGAATTGTGGCTGCATGTGGTTCAGTGTTTGTGTAGAGCAGGTGATTTATTTTTCTCATCCGGGTTCCAAGGTTGTAGATTGCGATTTTTTCCCACAAGTTCGAGGGCTCGTCGATTTCCGTCATTATTTTTATCTGTTCAAGTTGGCAGGTTTGAATTTTGCTTCTTATGTCAAGCATTCCGATCCCCCCTTTTGTCCGCTCCATCATTAGCTTCTTCCTTCCAATTGCCTCTATCTTTTCTGGCGCCCACAGGAAGCGGAAGAGAAGAGTCTCCATTTCCTTTAGATAGACTTCTGGAAGCTCAATGACTCTTGCATGGTATATTATTACAGATACACATAGGGATTCTATAATTCTCATTTTCCCTATCCATGAGAGATTTCTTGACTGGTACATTTTTACCACCCCCTGCATTTTCATCAGTCTCGTTAAACGCGTTTTCCTGTGCGAAAATGTCTGACCACAAAAATTTACATCGCCTTGCGAAGTAGTCCGCGGGCCGCGAGCAGTAGTTTGCCCACCCCTGCTCTAGCCCATATATTCTTTCAAAACAAGTTTCCTTGGTGTTTGATACGAGTCGTCGAGCTTGTTTCGGCTGTTGGTGAGTGTGCGGCGTGAAGTTCACCACCGTATTGTATAATAATTTTTCGTTTATTTTTTAATTAATTTCAATATTGTTTTTTATTTTCCATTGCAAATGGCCCGTAATGGAATAAAAACTCGGAAAATATCCAAATATCTAAAACCAGCTGAAACTGAAATGTACAAGCTGATCCTTTTTAAAAAATGTCACGTCGTTTTTATTGCTAAATACCCATGAATTGGTCTAAGTATTTTTGTTTCACAATCTTCACCAATCAAATATTACCGCATACTCTTGCAAGAGCGTAATGTGGAGATATTTCCATTGCATGATGATACAGTCGGTGACACGTCTTTGGTATCAACCTTGTTTCGGATGTGTGAGTGTGTGGCGTGAGGGGTCACCATTGTAGAATAACTGACACCATTGCAATAAAAACTCTCTATCACGATGCTGTATGACGCAGAGATAATAGTTTTGGGCTCTATAATAGGTCCACAGGTACTTAACTCCTCCCTTCCAGTGGTAAATGAGATTAATTGGCCCGATTTTTTATTACACAACAACTGCATCACATATTAAATGCGTGGAAGAAATATGCTGATGAACGAACAAGTTGCGACAAACAAGTCGTGAATGATTTTTTTTTGTCTCTGTGCAATATACGAAGTTGACAGAGTTGCATTTTCGGCGTTTTGGTCAAACGTAAATGCATGCATTGAATAAATATACCATGCCAATGAACAACAAGCTGCGACTGGTAGCGCGAAGGATTGTTTTTTTGTCTGTTGACAGAGTATTAAATTTTACTTCGTTTTGTTCAAGCTTAAATGCATGCATTGAATAAAAATATTATACTTATGAACAACAAGCTGCGACTGGTAGCGCGAATGATTGTTTTTCTTTGTTCAATGTACGCAGTTTTATTTGCATTCTCTGCAATTTTTGATTTGATTTTGACTGACGTCATTATGACCAAATTTCAAACGAACTGAAAGTTTCAAGCTTGAAAATTAACATATATGACATTTTTGTGAATATCCAGATGACGCTCATTAAAAAAATTAATACGTTATGAAATCTACGTGGATGCGAATGGAAATATGACAAAAAATATTCGGTCGAAGACAATAAGAAGATTTTAAAATAGAACCTGTTCAGTTTCATTTTGGATTCCGCGTATTTCATATTTTGTTTTTCATTTGGCAATCACAAAATGTGTTCACTTTACTCTTGTTGTTTTGTTCACTGTTGCGACATTTACAAATCTATATCAGGTATACCTGCCTTATATATGTATTAAGTTAACATTCCATAGGTTGGTAAGATAGGACTTGATGGCTCCAAAATCCTCAACATCTAACGCTGGACACAAACTACGTCCGTCCACAGCGGACATCTAAATCATAATAGCACCAATTCAGAGGTGCAGTACTCGAGTAATCAGCGCTAGTAACGATTATCTGTATCCCAGACAGCATTGATTGGTCAGCAAAAATTCACTTAATACGTCATAAATGTGTGGCACTTTGTGAGAGCGTCCACATTAACGATCCAAAAACCAAAGGCATAAAATATGGAAGGGCGAGGTTTCGTAGACGTGACAAGGTGTTTGAAAAGATTTAAAAAATTCCAATTCCTAGTAACACTGCTAATACTGCCGTGTATGGGTAAAGAATGATCAAAATACCTTATGTTTAATTGTTTTATTTTCTGCAAAATCGCTCTACTGATGGATGACCTGCGGAAAACTAGTCAGAATCAAATGGAAAATAAAACACTGTCTTTGACCTGCCACTATCAACATTGGAATTCCCTGTCGATACTCTGGTAACAAAAGTCTCGACCCCAGACATCATTAGCCATGTATGAATAAAAGTATGATTATATTAATATTTCAGTTTGAACGATAAGTTGAAAAAATTTAAAACACGTCCAAGATTCACAGATCCACACGCCTCCGGCATGGGCATGTAGCCCAGACAGCACCATATTCCATTCCTGTTCGGAACCCCTCCCCAGTAAATGTAGTTGCTATTGGTTACCTGAAACCAACTATTGCCAGGCAACCCTTGCCTTCCACAGACGTGAGGATGGTGAGGGGCCAGAGGCAGGACAGAGCGGTAAATGTAAATTTTTCTGTTTTTTATTGTTGTTTATTTTTAATGTTTTTTATTCTTTACCTATAGCTATCAAATGAACTCAATGGCCATGTTTTATTTTATTATAATATTATTATTTGCTTTTTTCGATTTTTGAGAGGCGTAAATCGTAAAAATTTGCACCTTTCCAGCAGGCGAGAATTTGCTCTCGAATAAAAATTACATCCAGAAAAAACGTTGAAATAATATGATAGTCCGAAATATAATACTTTTGTGGAGAGAATCATAAAACTGTGGAACTAACTATTCATTAATGCAAAAATGTCTGTAGTCCTCCTTTCGCAAAAAGCTTGCCTGTAGCTAATTTTTAAGCGATACAATTTCTGTAATGTGTGCTCTGGATTCCATGCTGCCCCTTGATTGTAACATTTTTCTGCTGTTTAGCAGTTTTCGATAATATAAAGGCTGGAATACACGTACGTGGTAAACGCACGCGTTTTTTGGTTTATTTCATTACAACCGCGCGTATACGTATGGAATCGAATTACGTGCGGTTGTAATGGAACAAACCAAAAAAGCGTGCGTTTACGCGTACGTCTATTCCAGCCTTAACTCATCTGCATCAAATAATAAAGAAGACGTCTTGTGCACGTCCTAATTTCCAATTTCCGCGGAAATAATTGAGGAGAACTTTAGTTACCTCACATAATAAAAACTTCACCTACCGCTTCACCCTTCCAGCGTTGAAAAATGATTCTCCTGGCGTTTGCGCGCGTGGTTTGATTCCGATTCCGATTTCGTTGCTAACGCATGTATGATAATGTCGAAAGAATAATATAATATTCACGTTTGACTCAATAAGCATATAAAAGGAGTTGTAATCGAGTGTTTTACCATGAGCAATCTTTCCACTTCCTTCACGAAATAAAATGTGTGCCCAGATCGAGAAAAATTTGGTCAGGAATTCCGATCCGACTGTATATATCTACCAAAGTGTCTGCTACAGCTTCTGTAGTGATACACTTGAGGGCATTAACTTCAGGATATCGTGTTGAGTAGTCTACGAGGGTTAAGACTTACCGATGCCCTCCTCCTCTCGGTGGGTCAATCGGTCCGATTAGATCTAGAGCCAATTTTTTGAATGGGATATCAATCAATGGGTGTGATTGTAATGGTACTGGACGCTGGAGAAAGCTTTAAATAACGGGATTCAGTATACATACCTAACACAACGTCTCGGAAAGTCATCAATTTACTCTGTTCACATGGTCCCGAGCCAATTACAAGTCACCTGCATAAAAGTGATCCCTACCAATTATGTTATATTTTAATTATGAGAAATGTTTTATATTACCTTTGTTTATGCCACTTTGTGCTATAAAACAAGTTTCAGAAGGCTACAAAATATTATGCATTTTAATTGTTCAGGGGAGTCTCTTTCCGAGACTTCCGATGCTATGATTAAGAATAGATTGGTTTGAATGAAGAAGTTCTTTGTTCAGCGGATAGCGAAAGACATGAGTGTTTAGTAGCATATAACAATCAGTCATAGCAACGACATTTAATAACTAGCATCAGTAATATAAAGCAACGAGCAACATCGTCGCAACTTTTATGACTTCCATATTCAATAAAGGGAAGTTAAAACGTTAAAGTTCGAGGAAGTTTGTACGCTTAAGACGCTTAGCAAGTCTCAACCCGTCCCGCCTATCCAAATAACTAAACAGCGTCATTGTAGGGGCGTTTTTGAGAGGTTACGACTTGTCTGAACAGGTGGCGTGAGTTTTGTTGACTTAATTTACCTCAAGACAATTGGCGAAGTTTTATTAAGATATTTCACAATGTATCCATTCCATGGAGCGAATAACACAATGAGGAACTCTGTCACACTGTATTTTTGAGAAAATTATAATACAGGAAAAATTTAAGTCAATCGGAAGTGTAATACACAACTGATATGGTTGATATCCACAAGTATTGCTTACAGATAATGCTCTCCAGTGGTTCTCAAACTATTTTAAGATTAATGCGTGGCGGTCTCTTTACAATCTCTTAGATGGCTAGGGGACCCCTTCAAATTAACTATAATTTAATCTACTGAAACAGTATCCGGACATTAGCCAACGGACATTTAGCCCACGGAAAATTAGCCAATGTTTGCAGGGGTGGACATTTAGCCAACATCCAAAAAATTGTACTGAGTGCGCCACCCCTTCGCGGTCCCATATGGGCCGCGGACCACAGTTTGAGAACCACTTCGCTACACTATGATATTAACGATTGAAATTGAAAGAATGGAATCAAACACAAATTCAACAATTTTTAAATATAAAACCATCTGAATGAACGTAACCAACTGTGATTCATTTTCCTATAAAATCATTTATTATCAAGCATTAAACAATTCGTATTCTATTTGTTTGTCATATAAGGTTCGGCTACGTGATTTTAAATCACGTGTCTGGATTGGTTCAAAGTAAAGAAAAGGTTTAAGTAAATTACCTAAAAGTAAACAGTGGATCTTTAAACTTATGCGTCACCAGAAGAAATACTTGATTCACCTGCAATGGTTGGATCAACATGTTAGACCAAAATGAAACACTTTACAGTGCACCTTCACATTTTGGAAATTAAAATGGAAATACAGACAATTTGCTTGATGGATTCAAAATGGACAAATAAGATTTAAATTACAGTAAGTTATTTTTTTTATTGTTTTAATAACTTCGTTTAAAATTTAAGTATAGCCTTTGTTACCATTTATTGATAAGGTTCACATTCATTTTAACTAATTCATTGATATTCTATATCAGGGCGGTCCAACTACGCCCAGTGAGTGATCCTTAATGACCCGTCAGCGCTCACAATGATATATTTATCTATTGAATTTTTCTACAAAAAAATTAGGGATATTTTTTAAATAATACTGCAGTATAAAAACAAGAGCCAACGCGACTGATTTAAACATCTGAAAGCTATATCTTAAAATCTAAAACCAAAATTCAAATGGGAAATGAAACACTAGACTAGGCGATTGAGACTCTGGTTGAAAGTCTGGACCCCAGACATCCCATTAGCAGACACGAATTTTACTAGCATTATGTATGAATAAATTCAAAGCCTTTGAAACTAATGATTGCAAGAGTGACAGTATTGGTTGAAAAAGTGACACCGATCACGGAACAAAACCTATAAAAGTAAGATACAAAAGTTATTTTTCATTTGTGGCCCGCGACTTGTGTGTTTAGTGCTGAAGTGGCCCCCGATGTCAAAGAAGTTGAACCACCCCAACAAGTTTTATTAAAATCAAGCCACGGCTTAGTAGGCTAGCGCCGAATATTTGGATCACCGATAGTCATTTTTACGTATCGATTAGGGATTGGCATTTCGAATAGAATCTTCGAGTCCGAATCGAATCTCCTGTGATTCGAATCGGAAAACTTTATTCGACGATATCAATACAACTTCGACAACCGATCGGTATTTCCCTTTTTGTGTAATAACTTGAGTGTGCCATTGAATTGTATATCCTTATTTCGTCAAAAGACGTAAGAATTCGTTAAATGACAATACAAACCGAATAAAACAAATTTCTTTAAAATCGAGTTAGCGCCGAATTTTTGTATCACCGATCGTGTATAAATACGAGGCAATTTTAAACATATTTCTCTTAAAGGCGGGTATAAACAAGGAAATAACAAAATAACACTCCGGATCTTGTGTTATTTCAAATCGAGAGAAATCGATTGCATCTATCGCACTGGTTGTTGCGATGACAAGCGAGATCATTAATAATCCCAATGAAACAATCAATCGTGTTTTCATGTATTAAATTGGCTTAACGGCACTAATACTAATTTCAAAAGATAATGCGGTACCTGAAATAACTGTAACTGTTATTTGAACTGTCATTTGAGAGAGCGAGCTTGCCATTTTTTTCCGCGATTTTCGAGAGATTTTTCGCTTCCCGAGCGAAAATGCTCTTGGCGCACTTTCCGAGTAGTAGGAGCTGAGGATAAGAGGAGAAGATAGGAGGAAAATAGTCGAAATGGTGTAACCACTAAGATAGATAAAGTAGAATATCACAAGTTAAAGGAGATTAGTATCACAAAAATATCAACACTCTACTGCCATTTAGCGGAAGACTTGAAATTTGGAATCTAATGCAAATCGCTCTCCGCTAAATGACAGTAAAGTGTTGATTTTTTTGTGATAGTAATCTCCTTTAACTTGCGATATTCTCCTTCACTCTTCATTGTTATTGTACTTTCTTTTTTGCTCACTCCTGTTACAACTTGATTGCGCTCGGTAAATATACATACGACATGCTTTTCCAATATTCAAGTAACTTTAATATTGTTCGATACTTAAAGAAGTAGGGTTAACACATTTAAAAAATAGAGACGCCACTGTTCGTTAGATGTAACAAAATTAGTCTGAATAGATCTGTGTGGAAAGGTCACTTAATAGAGTTTCCTCCATGACTTTTCCTACTCAATTCAAGATTACCATTGTCGGAGATTTGCAATACTCGCATTATGTCGCGCAAGAGCTAATTGAAACTGGAAAATCTTTTTGCGAGTCAGATTTCGACTACACACACATACATGAACATACATGGAGCTATTAAGAGATTAATTTCTCTTACTTTAGCGCGGCACCCTTGAGCAAGATACATATTCACATTGCTCTGACAAACTTTCACACACTACATAGCCTAAATGACCTTAGATGTCGATGACTTTAACACCCCTCAGTAGTTAAAGGCTTTAACCCCCTTGAAATTAACGAAAAAGGATTTGTATAAATCGATAGATTTTATATAGAAGATAGGCAATGTGTGATTGGTTCTTTCTCAACTAAATTTTCAATTTATATTGATAATTCCTACAAATTACTTTAATTTGTGAAAATCAGGGAACTGTACTTCTGCCTGTACAGTATGTATCATCAATACACAATAATTATATCTCCTAATTTAGCTGGGGAAGTACTTGAAATCCAACCTGAATAACATCCCTGGTTCTCTTCTTGTTATTCTCCCTAACGTATTTTATGCCCCTCGTTATTTGGAATTTGTGTAGACTATTTTAATTATCACAGTATTGAAGAGTTGCGAAATGAAATCATAATATCACTCTTATAATTTAATTGTATGTGCATTTCCAAATATTCACTGGTGGGCCATATGAAACCTATTGCCAGATAAACAAATATATTCAAAATTATTATTGATATATATATTACAGTCCAACAAAAGCATCTAAGCATCGCAATTGTGCATTGTTCCACGCGCAATGAATTAAATAAGTGCTTACGGTAGAAGTAAATCAATCTAGTGGGAATAGGCTAAAAATATCATGTATTTTAATTGTTCAGGGGAGTCTCTTTCCGAGACTTCCGATGCTATGATTAAGGATAGATTGGTTTGAATGAAGATGTTCTTTGTTGAGCGGAAAGTGAAATACATGAGTGTTTAGTAGCATATAACAATCAATCAAGTCATAGCAATGACATCTATTAACTAGCATCAGTAATATAAAGCAACGAACAACATCGCAATATTACCTCATGTATTTAAATAATACAATTTTCTGCACAATGTAAGTGGTTTCAGGACAATTCTCAAACTACTTATTTTACCGCATTTTCAGGCTGTCAGTGTGAAACACTGAAAGCCTATTGTTTTTGTATTTCTTCTTCTTCTTCTCCTCTTTTGCTTCTCGACTTATATCTCCAAAACTACTCAACCCTCATACCTGAAATTTCACTCGAACACCAAACGTCCTGAGCATTTTGTAACGAGTTTATGCGGATGGCGCTAGAGAGCATAATTTGGTCACCAGGAGGAAAAACGTCAAAATCTACAAAAATCTTCTTCTGATAAACGGCTGAACGCAAGACCATGAAACTCGGTACAGTTTGCGACGGAGGTGGCGCTAGAGAGCTTAGTTAGCCCAAAAATGGCGGAAAATGGGGGATCGAAAATTCGATTTCGAAGCTGGACTATGAAACTTGGTATACTTATTAAGCTTACAAATCGTTTCAAAAATCTCGAATATGGAGGCGCTAGAGTGATTTGATAGGTCACAAATGGGAGTACAATTTTCAAATTTCAAACGACTATATCTCAAAAACTACTCTACACTCAAACTTGAAATTCTGGTCGAATACTATATCATCCGAGATCATTCCATTAAATTTAAAATGGTGGCGCTAAAGAGCATAATGCGGGCATTAAGGAGGAAATAAATTTTTCTCATCGATTTTTCTCATGACTAAAACAAACCTGGACAATCTAACTTTGTACACTCAATGAGGTCACTATTATCTTTTAAAATCAAAAAAAAATGATGGCGCCAGAGAGTTTAGGTGGGCCAAAAATTAAGAGTAAATCTCAAAAACTACTCTACTCTTGGACTTCAAATTTCGGTCGTATATTAAATCTATTCACTTGATTCTAAAAAATAAAATGATGTCGCCAGAGAGTAAAATAGGGCACTGTGGAGTAAAAAAATATATCTTATAATGATTCTTTTTCATTAACGACACAAAGCTGGACGATGAAACTTGACACACATACCTAGCTGACCTATCGTTTGTAAAATCTCGAATATGGTAGCGCTAGAGAGCTTAGTTGGACCACAAATGGGAGTACAATTTTCAAATTTCAAACGACTTTATCTCAAATAGTATTCTACACTCGGATTTCTAATTTTGAAAGAATACTATATAATCCTAGCACATTCTAACGACACTAAAATGATGGCACCAGAGAGTATAATGTGGCCATTAGGGAAACTTCAGATTCACATATTATGTCGTGCAACCTCTGAATCTGACCTGTATCTTTCAAAATCCAGAAGTATGTCGTACAACATTTGAATCGGATATCTTTGATAAGATATCTTCAAATCTGAACGCTGGAATTTTAATAAACTTTTCAGCGCAGTTCCATACTTCAAATCTAATCTTCTAATCTCTATCTACTGACAGCCTGTCATAATTGCGCGCAATTATAGTTTATAATTATTATTATATATTATAATAATTTTTATCTACTATTCTACTTCAAATCTAGCCTCCTTGTGGCCTACGTGACCATCAAAACAGTAAAAAACTTCGAACTTTTTTTAATGTTACTATATGCCAAATACACTTTTATATGCACCTGATGTAAAAGTCGGTCCATCGTCGAAGTCAGTTATATTGGTATTCGTTGTGCAAAATCTTTGGTCTCTCGGTGAAGTTAGTGTTTGGGGTTAGGATTTCCTTTGTCCAAAAATAGTGTTAAAAAACCCGCTTAAAGGCGGAAACATGAGGATATTTTTGGTTTCCATTTTAGGGGTTTAGTTTACGCATTACATTCGTGTACCAATGGAAAAGTGACGAATGACACAGTAAGCTGTGTTCCGGTAAAACTGTTTTTGCTATCATTTCATAGTAAAAAGTTGTGTTCTCACAAAATATTGTAACTACAACTGAATGTATTTATTGTAATAATTCTGTTTCAAAATCCTGAGGTGATATGGCCAATAAATTAGTTTTAAATGTTCTGTAACAAACTTAAAGTGTTGTATGTTGAAATAATTTATGATGTAAATCGTGTAGGTTTACAATAATTATAGAAACATCAGTGGTGATCAAAATTGAGTAAGACTAGTTTCTTTGAGTGGGAATTGGATTTATCTATAAGTTCTAAATTCTATTAGGTTTTTTTTTTACTGTTTGTATCTAGATGCCCACATTTATGACAGAGGGGGCTGAAAACTCGATACCCACTCGAGAGCGGCTTTCGCACAGCTACTGATGTAAATGAATAGTTTGGCATCGTGTCCACTTTCTAATAGAAATTACAAAAGGGTAGTGGAGCCTGCTTTAAAAAGTTTTACAAAAGGCTCAGTAATTAGCGAACGGCAGTGCTTAAAGTGTTTCATGAACATAAATTAAATAGAAATGAACAGAGTTTGCATAGTTGGGAAGAAATAACAAAATATGACAGGATAGAAAGTGGTCACCGGCGAATCACTGTTTATTTCCAATAGCTGTTAGGTGATTTGAATAGGGGTCAGCTAGGATCGTATCGTCAGGGCTCGATGTCACCCGCTGTTCTCACTTTTCAACCGATTCCATGCG
>JAUELA010182868.1:0-12542 GCA_031471845.1 Boltenia villosa | reverse complement strand
TATTGCTTGGACTGTTGTTCAGGAAGATAGAGAAAGGATAATAAGAAAATTACATTACAGTAATTTTCCTTGATTTCCTTGACACATCCTTGATTTGTCACCAAAATATTAAAATTTAAAATTATGAAAATGTTTAAATTCCTTTTACCAATGTATAATACGCACCCCAAAAATGACTAAGATTTTGACCGAAGATAATGCGTATTAATACACAGAAATTTACAGTAATCAAAGGGTTATTATCAGGCCAAGTAAAGCTGTTAGAAAGTTTTCAATGTGCCTTTAGCAAATTTTCAAATATTTTAAATAAGCAAGCACCTTCTTCGTGATTTTAAGACAATTGTTAACAAAGTTTAGCCATATTTATTATAATTAGGTTAAAATACAAACAAATAAAAATAAAAAATATAAACTCAATCGACAATTTCAATTTAGTGGGGAATGAAATAGACAATTTGCTGTATATGAATTCTTACTTTAGTACAAATTTTTTTTTAATTCATGGACCATGTTCGACAAAAAAACGCAGTACTGTATTGTATAAAATTAAAATTAACCAAAGTTCATTTTGTTTTGTCATTTCATATTTAGGTTCGTTTCAAAAAAATATATCAGAAACTGTTACCTATTATAACATAATGATTGGTAATTTCCACAATTTTTCTATAGATCTCTCAAACTTTACCAAGACCTAACTCAAGAGGGAAATATAAAATCGCCAACCCCGACTCCAACCATGTCTATGTTTTCTCCAACGACGGTCTACACCTGACAACACAGAACGTCATCACTGGTACTACTGTCTACAACTTCACCTACACTCCAGATGGCCTGCTCAACTCTATCATGGATGTTCATGGCAATAGATTATCTCTCATTCACGATAACAATGATGTAAGTAAAACATATTAATTGTTATTTGATGTAAAAATGTTGATATTTTTAAAATTTTATGTATGGTTTTGTTCTTTGGAAGTCAATATTGAAGCATTTTATTTGAAACCACTCGCCCCATATTTCTCCTAAACTTAACTTAAACCCAGAGAAAATCACAGAATTTGATTTTTCACTGATTTCACTCAATCCCCAGTTTCACAATCTTAATGTTAAATGTAAGTGACCAATCTTTTCTGGGTTTAGTTAGTCACTTATCACTGCCAAAGCAAAAACTAAAAATGGAACAAAATGGACATTCCAAGCTATATTTTCTTGTAAATCTTACATCATATCTAGTATAATACTAAAACTCTAAAATTGCTTGATTGATTGATTGATTATATATAAAATATATAATATAATTCTTACTCTATCATTGAAGTTCAATATTTTCTCATATATTTCAATCAGGATTGTACTTATACAATATATGTATATGTAATATATTCATTATTAGTGATCCTAATTATAAGTTTAAAAAATCTAAAATTCTTATACATATAACTAATTTTTAAACTCTGTATTCATTCACTTTCCAAAGATTCCGTACAAAATTCTTCTCCCGAACCAGAAAGTTCTCCAGTTGCAGTTTAACGAAGAAAGTTCACTTTCAAGGATCGTTGAAGGTTCGTAGACATATTTATAAAATAAAAGGGATACTGACATCCCAGTGTTAATAACACCAGTCCTTTGAATATTTAATTCTGCTATCAGTCCAAATAAGTTTCTTGATACTATCAAGACACACTTTGTCACTTTTTCAACCAATACTGTCAAGTTGCAATCATTAGTTTTAGAGGCATTGAACCATACCATACCTATACCTATTGCTGGTCATGTTTTTGTCTGCTAATGGGATGTCTGGGGTCGAGACATTTTTTTACCAGAGTATCAACATGGATTTCTATGTTGGTAGTGGCAGGTCGAAGACAAACAAACGCATAATCTTGTGTTTTATTTCCCATTTGATCTGGTTTTAGATTTTGAGATGTTTAAATCAGTCACATTGGCTCTTGTTTTTATACTGCAGTATTATTGAAAAAAATATATATCATTGTGAGCGCTCATGGCCCACCTTGGTCTAGGTCATCCTCTTACACTACTAAAGACTCTCAATTTTGGAGAATGACCCCTTCGTAGGGGAATTCTATTGTTCTTCTATTTTATTATTGGTAGCTCAGGAATTTTGGATCTATTAAAAAGAAATTAAATTTTCCCTGAACCTCATTTTATTAATAATGATGTTCTTTGTTCGTTCAGGTTACTCTCCTCCTCTCGCAACCTTCACATACAATGGCGGAGGCTCCAAGTTACTCCAATCTGTCAACCAAGGTCGATCTGCTTCATCTTTCTACATTTATGACGTTTACGGCCGCCTTGTCTCAGCAGTGTCAGCTAGTGGAAGTATCACAACACTTCATGCTCAGTTGAATGCGACCACGTAAGTTTTTAGTGAATTTGGTTACAATTTTTGGACTCTACATAATCAAGATCCGAAACACAATTTGACTTTGGCTCTGTTAAACGGGTAATTTATTTTCCAGGCACACTGTTACTATGGCAACAGCTGCCACAGCAATCGGAAATTCTGATGTAAATGAGCGAGGAGTGGGGGCTAGAGCTGTTGTCATAACGACCCAACCTGGGTACATCTGTGACATTGTGACAACTCAAGAAGGTGACATGACTGCAACGTACAAGCGGTGGACGGACAATTCAATATCAGTCCATTTCCTTGACGGGTCTGAGTTGTCATTGGAAACGAAGCCCCACCCAGTTCTAGGATTGACAGCTCCATTCTTGGCAAAAAGAACAATTCATCTTCCAAATGATCCTTTGGAGAATAATATTGAATGGAGAACAAGGAAACAGCTGGAGTCGGGTAAGTCTGATATATGACATTTTGACCTTGGATAAAGAGTGGGGAGGGGTTGTGGAGTGATCATGTAAACCAGTGCTTCCCAACCTTTTTCAGTTCGCGACCCACTTTTATTGCTATTTTTTGTGACCCACAATGAGATATTAATATAAGAAAAGAAACAATGTAACATGCAATTTACTATTAATGCGAAACTTGAGCTTGCATATTGTATATTGGATATTTGTTACATTGTTGCATAATTGTTATGTAATGATAATGCAACAATTTCCCGATCTAATCGAAAACTGTAACATTTAGAAATGCTTCGCGACCCACCTGAGATAGCTTCGACCAACTGGTTGGGAAGCACTGATGTAAACAAACCAATTACTAATTTAAAAAATTGTACTTGCCTTCTCCCTAATCCTCTCTCAAGTATGTTATCTGGGGGGAAAATTCAATAATCACTGCTCTAACATGCCTTTGATTACTGTCTAGTGACATAAATTAAAGATAGGGAGATTTGTGGTTATTTGTGAAAATATATTGGACAAGGATATTAGATATAGCTCAATTCTGCCTCACTACCTTATTTAATATTACATCTGAATATTCCGATTTTTTTTTCAATTTGAACATGTGCCTAATTTTAGATGTGAGCTTAACCTATTCACAGAAGAAAAATGACTCCCACTACCCTCCAGCACAATCAAAACACGATCATTTTTTTTCTTTTTTCTTTTGGCGAAAATTTAACCAGTTTTCTTTTTGTTTCAGCCTCATCCAAAGACGAACGCTACCTCCTTGGCCGACGCATGAGAGTGAACGGACGCAACATTCTTTCTCTTGACTATTCACAGAATTTGAGAATGGAGAAGATTTATGACGATCATACAAAGTTCGTGCTAAGAATAAAGGTTAGCTTTACATTTCAAGTTTTCACGATTATAAGCTTACAAATAATCTAAGAATATTTTATTTGAAGGAAGAAACCGAAATTCGGTGATATTTTACTTTAACGTATTTAATAGGTAATCAAATAAAAGCACTTTACTCAAGCATATTTAATTAGGTTGGCGCAAATTTACAATACAAAGTGGGCGGCCATGAACTCACATGTCCGAAACAATTTTTTTAATTAGCCTGTTTGAGGTTTTCGTCGGAATAGAATTAAGTTTCAGAGATGTTTCAAGGGTTTGGGTGGGTCAGTATATAGATTTAATAAATGCGTGTATTAGAAAAAAATTAGTATTTGTTTTTGAAACTAAAGATAATCAAAAATATGTATATACACCCATTTTATATGACAGATTGGCGCCAAAATAATTGAATACGCTCAACTTTTTCTTTCAAAATTTGGGCGGTTAAATACGCTAAAGCAAAAGATCACCTTAAATCTTGTATTTGAAAATTATTAACCATACAATTCTGTCTATGACCTACATTTTAAAACAGTTTGCAAGGTTCGCTGTTTATGATTAAAATCTTAGTACCTGTTGCTTTTACCCTTACATATTTCCTAATTTTTATTTGTACTAAAAAGTCTAAGATTCTCTTTTATAGTTGATTTAAAAAAAAAAAATGAAATTCATAAAATTGATGGAACTATTTCCTAATTACACTATTTTTAGATATTTGATGCTTTATTTTACTTTCAGTATAATGACCGCGGAATGCCCACACTGTGGATGCCCAGCAATGGCATAACCCCAGTCAATGTGACCTATGACCGTCCCGGGCACCCTGCCACGTGGCAGAGAGGACCGAACCACGAGACCATGAAGTATGATGAACAAGGTCGAGTAACAAGCAGGACAACAGCTGATGGAGCAGTGTGGTCATATTTGAACCAAGATGACGTGAGTTTGCATAGTTTAATTCGGAGTTGAATGTTGATTACCTATTATTATACCGTATATCAGGACACAAAGTAATGACCAGTCATCAGTCAAATGACTGGGAATTTGGAGGCTTTGACAGTCGTCAAAATTTGACGCCAGTCAAAAGGACCAGCTATAAAATGGCAGGAATATTTGTGTTTTCAATGCGAAATTGAACAGGACACAAAATAACTCCATAGTAATAGTTTGTTTTTCAACTATGAACGTAAAAGTTCGTTTTTTGAACGATGAACGTCCTCAATTTACCCTTTGGAACAAGCGGCATTATAAAGGCAAATAATTTTGAGGCAAATTATTTTAAGGCAAAATAATTTGACAGGCCAAACAACAGTTTTGACAGGCTTCGACTGGCCAAGCCTGTCAAAATGACGGGCCTCCCAAAATTACTCTATTGTGCCCTTGTATATACCGCATAGATCAGGGGTGGGAAAACTTTTTTTCTCTGCGGGTCACATGGAGCATCTGTGAATCTCTCGCGGGCCACATTCAACAAAACTATATTTACTAAATGTTATTTCCACACAAAAACCAATTATTATTCATTAAAATAGAAACCCCGGTATCTACACATACAAACACATTGTCTCATTAGTTCATAATAATGGAATAATTTCAATTATTGTTGTTTCTTTCAAGCAATATTTATTTTCTCCTAACTCATGGTCATTATGACATCACTATCAGGTTGTCCAGCTGACAATACCAGGCACAAGTTCTCGATACACGTTCGTCTACGATGAATTTGAAAATGTCCGTCGGATCACACTGCCCTCTGGCAGCGTCTACATTGTCACAAGGTTCATGGGAATCGGGTTCAAACGAGTTCAAATCGAACATCAGACGGGAAATATCAAGAGAACGATTGATTACGATGATAAGAACAACATACTGATGCAGAAAAATGAAGGTTTGTTTGTTTGTTTGCTAAATATTGCTTTTAATGCGATCTTTCAATTTAGCGCCATAATTTTGAACAAAAAAGTTTGGCGTATTTAATTATTTTTGGCGCAAATTTGACATATAAAATGGGAGTAAATAAATATATATATAATTTTTTTTTCAATGCACGCACATAGAATAAGAATATGAAATGTGATTAGGAGCAAGTAAAGTACAGTACTACAGCATTAATATTGCATTTGTACAAAATTTTGATTTTTTTATCACTAATGTATCATATTTAACCCTCGGATTCAGCGGAGAGTTGTAGCGGGCTTAAACATGACACAAGCCTGTTAGTGAATCTTTTGTATCTGTTTCTTTGTATTAGAGCAGGGGTTCCCAACCTTTCTTATGTTCCACACCCTTAAAAAATAAATATGTTCTCTCGCACCCCCTGAAATGCTTTCTCGCACCCCCAGGGGGTGCATGCACCCCTGGTTGGGAACCCCTGTATTAGAGGGTTAATTATTTGATGGGTGAAAGCAGATAAGACACCTTTTAACTAGGTGGTGTCACTAGTAAATTATTTCAAAGACTCCACAGTCAGTAGATGACACAAATAAGCTGTTAGTGTTAACAGCATTGTCCTTTACCTTACAGGTGAAGACCGTACAGTTGTGTATAGATATGACACTCATGGTCACATGACTGAAGTCCTTCATGACATGCAAAGAACCAGGATGTTGCGTGACCCGAGGTCAGGAGAGCTCGTTTCCATAACAACCGATGATAGCATTACACGTTTCCATAGAAACGGCCCACTGGTGCAACAACTGATTGTGACTTCACAATTGAATTCGAAGAAAGAAATCTCAGCGAAATTCGAATATGCCCATGATGTTAATTTAAGGCTGAAAAGCATAAAGGTGGGTTTTCTCATAAAATATTTGTTTTTCTTGTTTAAAGCAGTTTAATGTAAAATAGTTTGAAAATTTGATTAAATTTTAGTCTAACGTTATCTCGCAACACATGAAAACAATGCCAGACCCTGTTAAAGACTTCACTTTGAAGTAGAAGTATTAATATTCTAAAAAATATATATAAATAAAAAAATGAATTTAAAATAAGTTAGTAAATAAATAAAAATAAGAAAATATTGAGAAAAAATGGGTTTGAAGTAAGTGGAAAAAATGATTCTACTCCACTTTAAGATGACATTTTGAGCAAAAAATAACCTAAAAAAGTAATTTTATGATAGCAAGAACACTTGCTTGCATTCTCCCAAGCTTCTGTTTAAACCTTCCTGTAAATGTTTTTTGAAATTATAGAAACTAATTTACACTCAATATAAAATGTTTCGCAGCTCCTTTGTTATCCAATCCTCCCTCATTATTTTATGGAATTCGGGACATTTCACCATCATTTGCAGATTGGGGACATCTTACTAACATTCAAAAAATTATATCTCACATTTTTTTCATTGTGTGTCACTAACCCTCACCCTTACTCTAACACTGACCCTAAACCTAACTCTAATAGAATTCCGCGCGACTATATCAAAACAAGCCAAAAACGCGTGAGTTTGTCGCGTACATGTATTTTAGCCTTAATTGTCCGGATACCTATTTTATGACATCATTTCAAATCTTATCTCTATTTCAGACTTCAGTGAACAACACAAACCTCCCAACAGAAATGATCCGGTACGACGATGTCTCTGGTATGATCACAATGTTCGGCCCATACTCTGTCCTTTACTACCGAGCCAACATGTACGTCATCTCCACGTCAGAAGTTACATTCACTAAAGAGCATGATCATAATGGAAGACCAGTACAGGTCAATCTGGATATCTACAGGTAAGTTTTTAGATTTGTGATAATCAGATTTAGTGATACACCTCTTGTAGGCAGTTGGTAAGATTTCAATTTACAATTTATTCTCATCAGACAAGATGACATTTTCCAACAAATAACGTGATTTTCTGTGTCTATACAATGTTTTCGTCTAAAATTTTAGTCATTTTGTGGGTACGTATTATGCACGGATAGAAAATTTTATCAATCAAGCAATTTACCTTAAACTTTCCAAAAATAAAACAACCATATTATACACGGTAACTAAAAATAAAGTTGTGGTAACTTCAAACAAATGCTTTAAATGTATGCAAGAAAATATTGATTAAAATGCAACCAGTTGGTTCAGATTTTCCCAGTCAAATTTCATGTTATATACATATATATATAGATATATATATGTGAGTTTTTTCTCACAAACAATTGCAAGCATTCAAGCAATGCATAAAAAGTAAAATCAAATGATATTTTTATAGCAATGACTCTTTATTTGACCTTTAAAATCCAATTTATCACATAATTCGTCATAATTTATTTGCAAAACTCAAAAAATATACGAATCCAACTCTCGCTTATTCTTACCTCCGTCCATTTAAAACAAATTTCCAGAAATGAAGAGATACTTATGTTCTGCATATTTCTATTCAGGAATCCTGTTTTCCTTCTATCTGTTCGTTATGACGTCATGGGACGAGTAACCAATCAAAACTGTCGAATCGGACTATATGCTAACGAGACACAAATGAGTTATCAATACCGGACCGATGGGTCACTGAGCGTGGTGACTGCCCAGGGTGGACCAGGGTGGAGATACAACTACGACAATGATGGAAAGTTGACAAGCATCCAGAGTGGAAGAAGTGTTGTGAGGATTCGGTACAATACATTCGGCAGGTGAGAAGATGTTATTGAGTTGGAGTTGATGGGGGGGTCTGGACATAATTTAGGACATTTAGCCAACCGACATTTCGTCATCGTTTGTGACGTCATAACAGAGGGACATTTTGCCAACATTAAAAAAAAATTCTTTGTGTGTCACCAACTCAAAACCTCACACTAACTTTAAGATCTAATTTTTTTGAATTGTGTCGTAATGTCCGTTGCCTAAATGTTCGTATACCGTCTGGACAATGTGGAAAGTTGAAATTTAAGTAGATCCTCAGCTGGGATGGTCGAAACAATAGCTCAACTTCCAATTTAAAAAAGTTTTTCACATGAAAGGATTTGAGTATCCTCCTTCCATAGTTTTCTACTCTTCAATGTGTGTAGAATGTGCCGTGAAGTTGACAAAAAATCTTTTTTTTCAACCAGGCATTTATTCATTTTTTTCTTCACTATTTTTTCCTCAATTTATCAGAAAAATTTCAAATTACCGTAATTTTCCGTATATAATACGCAACCTTGATTTGTCACCAAAATATTAAAGAAATAAAATAATGAAAGGGCAAACCTAATTTACGGAGTTACGGATTTTGTTTCATCTTAATACAAATTAGTATTAGTTATTTCAGTATTAGTTGGGGAGGAGGGTTAGGGTAGGCTTAGGTAATAAATATATAGATATTAAATCAGTCTGTCGGTCCGTAACTTACGGAATCCGTAAAAATTATTCCGTAAATCCGTAAATTAGTGAGCAAAATCCGTACATCCGTTCATCCGTAACTCCGTAAATTAGGGTTGCCCTAATGAAATTTAAAAATTCGTTATACCCATGCGTAATGCACACCCCCAAAATGACTAAGATTTTGACAGGAATACAAAATTTAATTTCTTAAAATTCCTCTTTTTTCAAATCCATCTCACTCAAATTATAATATTTAAATTTATTTATTCAGAGTATCAGCTCGAGGTCCACTCCAATACACTTTCGACAACGACGGTTTCTTGAAGTTCCGGGGAAACGAGATATTTGAATATGACTCTCTGGCACATCTAGTGGCAGCATACACGAAAGATGGTCTCTATAAGGTACAGTATGATTAAAGTGAACTTCGTAGTATATTTAAAAAATGTAATTATTTTTTTCTTGGGAAAAAATATTTTCCAGCAAACCTGGAAAAATTCTAAAATCTCCAGGTTTTAATATACAAACTGTACAGCACTAAAAACAAGGATTGCTATTTTAGAGTACTGTTTCTTTTATACAAACTGTACTAAAACACGGATTGTTGTTCTAGAGTGCAAATTCAATATTTACAACGTAAAAAACATCCTAGGACATAATGGAGTAATTTAGTAAAAACATGAATTTTTCACTGAATATATTATTTTTTGAAATGTCCCAATTCTCTCAAACATTCTTTAGAAAGTGTGATATGAAATAACTGTTATATTTGAAATAATATTTCAAAAAGTTGTACAATTACAAAAATATTAATGTATTTTGAATTGTCTTTTCCGTAGGTCAAATACGGCTACGATGGGTTTGGTCGACTCTCTTCACGTTTTGACGAAAAATCAAAACAGACTCTCAGATTCTATTATGGAGAGATCAACAACCCAACAAGGGTCACGCATTCCTTCAATACAACGTCAGGTTAGTGGAGTTCATTTGTCCATTTTTATACAGGATTACATATTAATTTATTCATGCTGTAGATTCAAGATCCATATTAATCCTTGAAAAATTATTGCTTTATACTTGTAGCAAATGTAGTAATTTCTACGGGCCAAGCAATTTAAGGGCCCCGAACTGAATGCTTGTAAGCAAAATTTAGTAAAAAAAGTTTATATTAATTCTCCGAAATTGATTACTTTACAATTTAATGGAAAATGTGGAGATTTCGCGTAATGAATATACCTACTTGCTAAATTAATTCACGCGCCTTCAGCGTGCATTGGTGTACCCATCTTATGGAATATTAGAAAAAAAAGTATAACACAAATTTCACTCAAAGGGGAGGGGGCGGGGGGACACATTACCAAACGACACTATTAACGTCATTTATTTTGGGGGTTCCTCATACCATATGTCATGGCCCGCACCATCTTAATCCGCCGCTGATCAAAGGGAACCTTTGAGGACTTAAATTTATATGAAAAGGCTTAGCCCAATAATCCTATTATTTCACTTTTTATATCAACATTTTTTGACTCCTAGGTCTGATCACAATCTTCCGCTATGACATGGAAGGCAACGTGTTTGCGATGGACTCGAGTGATGGAACGACATGGTCGATCATGTGTGACAACAATGGAAGTCCTCTCGCTGTTATAACTAGCACTGGACTAGTGTTGAAGGAGATGAGGTGAGAAATCTACTTATCATCATTGCTATCAAAAAACTGCTGGATATCATGATGAAAACTTTTTCACTTTCTGTATGTCACCCAAGTCAACCCAGCTAACTAAGATTCTTTCATGATCCCCAATGTAATTTTCACTTATTTCAATTTTTTATTTTATAAAAGTTATTTCTGACATGTCCTACTTAATGTTCCATTGTTGTATCCTTACATACTGTGCATAGATTATCTTTTTATTGTCTCCCTAGGTAGCAGTTTGAGTTAGATGACCTCACGGTCCTTCCACTGCTTCCTAATTAATACATGTCATAACTATATATATATCCCATTCTGTTTACATTCGTCTTCTCCCTATTTTGGTTATTTCATGTTTGATGAAAAAAATAATCTTTCTCTCACACTTGCTAGGGAGTCAAAGCACATCAAAGATTCAGAAAAGAATTATGAAATTCAAAAATATTATAGGACAATGATAACTCTGTTACTTGTTCTTGTTGTAAGTTATTTGTCTAAAGAACCTAATGTTACATGTTACAATCGAGCAAAAGCTTATGAAATGAAACTTCTACCGTAATTTCTGTGTATAATACTATGATTTCCTGTCAAAATCTTAGTTATTTTGGGGGTGCATATTATGCACGAAATTTTGGTGACGTGTTATACACGAAAATTTGCGGTAATTTAGTTAGTAATTTAGTTAAAAAGCATTGAGAAGTATAAACTGTCTGCCAATGGTTAATTCGAATCTTGGAACGAATCTTTGATATTTAGCCAACGGACATTTGGCCATCATTTGCAGAGGGGACATTTTCTGTGTGTGTCCACTCCCTAACCCTTTATCCTAAGATATAATTTTTTGAATGTTGGTGAAATGTCCGTTGGTCAAATCTCAAATGTATGGATACATCTTGGAATACATATAAATAGATTCCTTTCTTTCTCAGGTACTCCCCATTCGGTGAACTCCAAAAAGACAGTAACCCATTACTCCACCTAGTGATTGGGTACAGAGGTGGGATCTATGACCCCGATACTGGGTTCATCCACTATGCAGACCGTGTATCCATCCAACAATTGCGCAAGTTCGGGAACAGGAGGAATCCAGATTTATCTGGATTTTTTGAAGGCGTCGACTATGACCCACTGATCGCTCAGACTACAACTCCAGATTATACTGTTCTCGTCAACAAGAGAGAGAAAGTCCCTCAACCGTTTAAACCATATCAGGTGAATAATAGAAAAAATAAAGGGTAACATCTGGGGGGATATGATTGAACAAAAACTTAATGATGATCTTCTCGACCAGTGGTCTTGCTCCTTCTCATAGCAATAAGCACAGAAGCGTGAAATCAATTTTTAAAATAGGAGCCAACAGGTTGCCAAAGGGTTGCCAAATAGGAGCCAAAATTCCAAAACATTATTCCTCAACCCTGGCCCTATTCCTTAACCGAAAAGCATTGATCCGTGATATGACCTTGCAGTTGTGGACCCAGGTCTAGCAATGAACCACTACAGTGGAATTTTACCAAACTATAATTGAATAGCGGCGAAGACAAAATGAAGGGAACAAGTACTGATAGTAACATTGTCGGAGAACTGTGACTTGATATCCTACCTATTTAAGGAATTAATTTTATTTTAATAATTACATTCTTTCCTTTCTACAGATCATCGACCCAGTTAACCCTGTACCTCCTTACGACCAGATGACCCACGTCAGTAACTGGTTGGATGCTCTCGGCTTCAAACTTCAGAATGTCGCTCCAGATCCAAAGATTGATGAAAGGCAGAAGGTGAGTTGGTTGAATGTTTGTCTGTAAATCTCACCTAACCTTTAACCCTAACCCGATGTAAGTTCACG
>JAUELA010182758.1:0-12543 GCA_031471845.1 Boltenia villosa | reverse complement strand
GCTTCCCGAGCGAAAATGCTCTTGGCGCATTTCACGAGTAGTAGGAGATGAGGATAAGAGGAGAGGATAGGAGGAAACATTGTAAAAATCTTACCCGTTATTTTTTAAGGCAAACAAATAAAAATAGTCAAAAATAGTTGTTTAAGAATTGTAAAACTTACATTTTTCCTGTTTAGGTTGAATGAATAAATTCATAATTTCAAAAAAAAAATGTATATTTACCAAGATATTATGTATTCAATATATCAAATCTAAACAACATGTCATTTTAAGCTTCATAATAAAAGATCACATCTAAGAATTTTCTAGTCGCTGATTTCTGAATTTTCATTTTCAATTTGGATCGGTTGGAACGACTTGCAGAAAGAAGGTAAATGGGTGTGGTCGGGTGATGTTGTCTCTAATATATCCAATGCAAACTGGACATCTTGTGAACGTAACAATTATAATGGAAATGAAGTGTGTGGTTTTACTTGGTACAATAAAATTCAAATACGATCCTCTCTCGAACCACTATCCAAGTCTTAGAACATGGATAGAAGTACCCAGGAATGCCAACTTAGCTTTCTTCTTGTTATCATAATTCAGCTCCTTTTTAGCTTTTTCCACTTCTAAAATATATTTTCCAGTTGGCAACCCTGGTAGTCTCCATGGTAATCTTGCCTTTAAAACTTATTTTGTCATCAATGTTTTTTATAAACTTTAAGATCTTGTCAAATTCACCGATTTCTTCAATCTTATCTTATCTTGTTATAGAAACTCTGTCCAGTATTAATTAAAGCTTGTTATATACTTTTCAGTATTTGGAATAAATAGATATAAATCTACTTGCAGGATCTTTAAATTACAAAGAATGCAAACAAATGAAATCTTGCTTAAAGCATGACATTCTCAATTACCAATTTATTTACCAGCATTGTGAAAATAAAAATATCATATTTGATCGAAATTCTGAACAAATGAATGATGCATAAACGGCTTAATATAATTAATGAAGTATTCTGAAGGCGAAAAAATGTGAAATTGTTTTGAAAAAGAATACTCTCCTGCAAGATAAAATCTAACCATGTTTGAAAATTTAAATAGTGGGCTAAATTGAACTTATCAAATAAGACATGATAGATAAAATATGTTACGTTATTTTTATACGGCTCCCTTTGGACACCAATATTTAGAAAGTTATGCAATATTAATTACTGAAAAAGTAGAGAACAATTTAATATATGGTTAAAATGTAATATGTAAATGTAAAGATATATTTATGTTTATTAATTTTATCTAAATATTTGTTGTTCATAACATTACAGTTTGGAATATATTATGAAACACATGCACATACTTCGGATTATATACGAGCTAATTACGTGATACAAAAAAGCTCAAAGCAAACATATTGCATTTAAATGGCAGCATATACTTCATGGTGAATGGTTAAATTTCACAAACGAAACCTTGTCTTCCTAGTGTTGGGTCATAGTTGAACATATGCTGATTGATAGAAGTTGCGACACTTTTAACACGAAGGACTATCGACGTATGGGCACCGTTGGAATTGGGATAACCAGGATACCATTTCAGGAAAGGAGCTGGATCTCCAGTCGACAATGTAACAGCTTTCGTCTAATTATGCATAAAATAATTTGTTCACTTAAGCTCTGTGAGGTAGACGAGTTTGTAATAAAGTTATATTGTATTTCTTTATTAGACATCACATCCAAAATTGCTTTTGAGTAGAAAACTGGAAATCATCATGAAAATTATTATAATAGTAACAAACAATATTGATGGATATATTTACCGAAGGATTGATTTTCAATCCGATCCAGAGATCTACTTCGGTTTTTCCGGATGGAATCATATTCTGTCGAACATATCTCATAATTTTTTCATATTGAGTTCCATCGTAGATATTTGCAAGCGTCGCGCCTTTACTTTCACATATTTTCTGTCCTCGAGATACAGTTTGGTCGTATTCAGCGTGAGAAACCACCCAGAAACATGAACCATTGTATGTAATGTCACAGGGACCTGTGTTTGTAAATGCACAATAGTTGAATTATTAGGGTTACATTCACTTCGATTACATTTCAACTCTTTCTAAGTTTGAATTCGTGGTGGATTAGAATTCTCTGCAAGGATGAAGGAAATTTAATCTCGAAAATATATTAATAAACAGTTAATGAACAAGCTAAATCTCATGAAATATGAAAAGCACATATGCTGTTGTTTTTGCAGCATAAAAATGAGTAGAAAAATATGCATATTCTCTAGGCATGAAATATACCTAATTTTAAAATCATATCCCGTAGGCTTGCATGAGCTGAGTTTATATCTGCAATCAATTTCTCAAATCTCCTGTCTAGACCTTTCTCAAGGTCGCACAATCCTGTGATCACTGAATAAAGAATATGCAATTATTGTATATTTGTAAAATATATTTTTGTCACACTACCAACAACATTGTTCTTTGAATAGATAGATTATCCGTCAACATAAATACCTGGCTTAATCTTTTCAGAAATAGTTGTGTTCACAAGGTCGTAGTCCACGATACCAAATGGGCCAATTGGGCCAGGAGGCCCTTGGTCACCCTTGATCCCGGAAATTCCACGTTTTCCAGGGGTTCCCTGGATGCGTCTTATATTGCTGGGTTGTATTTCATCGTTTTCACCAGAGGAAAATATCTCATTGACCTGTTTACAGATCAGATGCTTTTCCGCTGCTTTCGTCAATCCAGTTAAGACAGAAATCACCAGAAGGAACTTGATGATTCTTGATTCCATCATGCAGGTACTTTAACTTATGGTTAATATTGAACCTGTAAATAGTTTGTTGTCATTTTAATCTAAAAAAATCTCAAAAGTTCGCTAACCGACTTTTAACAGTGCATACCGTTATAAAAGCAAGAAGAGTATTGAGGAAGGGATAGAATATAGAGCATTTATTGAATTAGATCATTCACGAAGGAGAGAAGGTGAATATGCATGGCAAAGTTCCTGGTTTAGATCCCAATCTACTACCGATTTCATGAACACCATATCATTGAAATCTTCTCCTTCCAATTGTCAATCATAGTGGATCTTGCAATAATCATCATGGAGTAAATCATGAAACAACAGAGAGAAGCGAGAAGGTCTTTCAGAAGTAAAAGAATCTATCACCTGATTTCAGACACAGTAAAACTAAGCGAACATAAGACGAAAATAAACAAAATAGAAAAGATTTACAGAAAAAAAGCCCTTGACAGGAAATCATGAAGTAACAAGTCAAGCGGAGATAGAGAAACGAAATTAGTCAAGAGTAGAATCTGCTACAGCATATCATGATGCATCCAACAATTCCAGATGAGATATGTCTTCGATATCCATCCTTGTCACATCTAAATAGTTAATCCACGGTCACTCCTTTTATACTTTTTTCTCTGCTATTTTCTTTCACGTCTCGTTTGGAAACACGAGGATATCGCGTGATCATGGCATTGGTAACAATGTAAAAATAGGTATGACGTTCCCCTCGATCGTTGGTGTAGGCAATACGTAATCGTTATTTAGGTCGAATATGTCATATTTGTTTCAGCAATGCAGATACTGGATAAGTTTACATTTATACAGATCTGTCCAGTTTATATTTTCTATCCAGATATCTAAGAAACAAAAAGTTTAAACATTCAAATAAATATGAAAGATATTTTTGTAAAATGTTACGTCATATATTATGTGAAGCAAACTAATTTATGGTTTATATTTCTCTGGATTTAACTTGTAAAGTTTTGTCACATAAGTTTGAACATATCTTCTTTTGTAATATCCACATTTATAATAAACTCAAGAATATCATCAGTATAGGTTACACAATGATTAATTTTTTACCCTGACGTCAGTGAGAGATGATCTGCAAAAATATGTTTTCATTTGCGTTCAAGTTTCCCATAAATATTTTGTACCTTCAGGCTAGAGTTGATAAGATCATGGCGGTCGTGGATTAAAGATAGGTTTGTCGTGGTCATGTTGAACGAGAAAGATTTCGCGTGAAGCAAACATTGTGGTTTCTTTTCCAGACATTACTTCATTGGTATTTCAAAATACAACATTACATCAGTGTCCGATTAAAATAGTTGAATTATTAATCAGGAAATTAAGAGCTTTTAAACTGAAAATCATATCCGAGAAAGTTACGTTCAATATAAATCAATGTTTCAAGGCATAGGAAAGTACCAATTATTTAGTAATGCCATTTCCGGTCATTTAGGAATCTATGCGCAAGCAATCGTTCCCTTAGGGATTTGAAACATACGAATGCAAAAAACTGCTGTTCGAAACCAATATTTTATTTTACAGGACGATAGAAAATATTATTGCGTCAAGATGAAACCACTCATAATAGTGCATATCTCAATCACGTTGCTGGGTTTTATCGGATACCAGCGGAGCTTGGAGGCGCTACTATAACTCGTAAATAAGATACCAAGGCAGTCGATTAATATTTTTTTCTCCATTTCCAAAATTTGTGACTTCTATGAAATCCAAAAGGACATAATCAACGAATATGTATAATGATGATGTTATTATAAATTATTTTGTAGTTGATTTCAAGTGGCGAAGTAAACATATACCGGGGTCATATGCCGGAAATTTATTTGATTGCAATTGTACATGGACGCACGATGAGACTCTGCAGCATCATAATATTAATTCAATGCCGAAGTCCGTAGTTCAAAATTCTGTAATTAAGGAGCATCATTGAGAAAACAAGGCAATAACTTGATGGATTAATTTTAGGGTCCGCGAACCTTTGCCGAATTACGGTAAGGATGGGGCGTTGCATTATGTTTATAGGAGGAGACCGCTTGCTCGCTACTGTGTATGAAATATTGGAAAATAAAAAAATGGATGAGAGATATTTTACCGGTTACTATCAGTTATGTACTTACTGAATAGACAGTGTGAAAAGAATTTAGCCAGTGTGCACAGGTTATATGCTAGTGAAGGGACTGGGCATTATGTTTGAATGACAAATATGAAGAGGACGAGTTGAAGGAATAAGGCCTTGAGTAGGGGAAAAGGGTCAAGAGCGTCCTGGACGAATGTGAATTTGTAAGGGGTGAGTTGATATCAGAGGATCAGAGTGAAGAAGGACATAGGTCGACATGTTAGAATTAAATTGGGCAGTTGGAAAAATTCGAGTAGGGAAGAGCCATCGGCGCCATGGAAGAATATCAAATTGGAAGGGACCAAGCTGGAATAATAAGGATCAGAATGTTCAGCCATGTAAGAATTGAAATTGGGAAATTGAGAGTTGAAATAATGTGGAATCGAGGATGATAGGTCCGAGAGTGTCATTGAAGAGTTTGGGCGCTTATAATAGGGTAACCCTGGGAGAATGTGAATTAGTAAAGGGTCGCGTTGAAATAATGAGTATCCGGTTGAGAAATGGCCGAGGGCTCCAAAAAGAATGTGAATTTGGAGGGGTGTGTATGTACAGTTACAAATAATATGTTTTGTTTAGGTTCTTTATAGTGCTCAGGTTCTTAGTTATATACGTTCTCTGTTTAACTGATGTGCATTTATTGTGAGTATACATAAAGCGAACCTTTAGCCAAGCCTTAGAACATCAATGGTAGTCTCCAGGAATGCCAACTTAGCTTTCTTGTTGTTATCACAATAAATTTCATCTTTGCTTCCTCCAGCTCTAAAATCTTTTTCCGAGTTGGCAACCCCATAAGAATCTTGCCTGTAAATCTTCTTACCAATATTAATGATTTACTTTAATGGGTACCAAATGTTTCGGGGAACACATTTTTAATAAGATCAATCTAAAAAATTGCATTCAAATGAATATGATCTCTGAAGATGTCCTTGCATGTTATTTACCTTGGGCATCAATACACTGGTGATATATAATTTTTTTAATATATTTTTTAGCTTAGCTCCTTAGATTAACTCGATTCTTATTTTCCTCACGTGTGCTTAATATCAAGGAATGAAAGTAAATCGACGTCATATACTCTCAAACTATTCTGTCAGTAAATTTTTATGATCTTTTAAAAAGATAGAACTCCACCTGCAGGATCTTTAACTCACAAGGAATGCAAAACCTTAACACAAAATTTTCCATTGACATTTTATTCACCAGCCTTTTAAAAATGAAAATCCAATATTTCTTCGAAATTTTGTACAACTGAATGATGCATCAACTGCTTATTATAATTAATGAAGTATGTTGAAAACGAAATTATATGAAATTATTTTGAAAATTTCCTTCTACAAGATCAATCGGCTAAATTGAACTAACCAAATAGGACATGCTACATAAAATGTGTTACATTATACACTAAAATATTTATATTCCGTCTCTCTTTGAATCTAATTATGTTTATTGTACCTAAAATTTTCTTGAAATTGCATAACGAACTTTATTATAAAGTATAAGCTCATACTAGGGATTATATGCGAAAGAATTATGGGATACAGTAAAGCGCAAAGCAAAATGATTGTATTCACACGGGATCATGTATATGATCGTGAATGATTATATTTCACAAATTACTCCTTGTCTGGCCAATGTTGGGGTATAGTTGAACATGTATTGATTTTTATAGGTTACGTCACTATGAACACGAAGGACTATGGACGTTTCCGCTGCAGTGGAACTAGGATAATTAGGATACCATTTCTTGAATTGAGCTGAATTTCCAGTCGACAATGTAACAGCTTTCGTCTGGATATTAATGAAATAATTTGATCACATTAGGTTTGACTGGTAGAGGAATTATAATAAGATTTCTGTATTTTTTAAATATGGATCACATGCGTTTTTGCTGCAGATTTCTGCAGAAATGTAAAAAGAGGTAATTCAATTAAATTATATAAAAAAATAGGAAATTATCGTTAACATGTTTTTCATACTACATATGGTATTATTAAAATTATTTAGAAATTGTAGATTTGCAGATTGATAATCATCGTATCATTTCTTACAGTAATACCAAAATATTTACAACGAATATATATTTACCGAAGGATTGATTTTCAATCCCATCCAAAGATCGACCTCGCTTCTTCCGGACGGAATATTATTCTGTCGAACATATTTCATAATTTTCTCAAAGTGAAATTCATCGTAAATATTTGCAAGCGTCCCGCCTTTAGTTTCACATATTTTCATTCCTTGAGGTACAGTTAGGTCGTATGAAAAGTGGGAAACCACCAAGAAACATGAACCATTGTACCTAATGTCACAGAGAGCTGTTTGAAAATATATCATAGTTCAATTACTTGGGTTGCATAAACAAAACAATTATTATTTCAATCTGTTATAGTTTGCATTTATGCTGGCCTCATGCCAAAATTATGGAAAACAAATGCTGGTGTTATTGTTGCAGCCAAAGAATATGTACACGAACATGCCTATCCCTTAGACGAGAAATATACCTTGTCGGTCCAAGATCATTTCCGGCAGGCTTGCAAGAGCCGAGTTGAAATCTTCTATCAATTTTTCAATTTTTTTGTTTAGACTCTTCTCAAGGTCGCACAATCCCGTGATCACTGAATAAATCATATACAATCATCGTATATTTCTAAAATATATTTTTGTCACTCTTTTTTGTAACATTGTTCTTTGAATAAATTGTACATCAACATAAATTATTTACCTGGCTTGATCTTTTCGAGAATAGTTGTATTCACATGGTCGTAGTCCACAATACCAATCGGGCCAATTAGACCAGGGGGCCCTGGCTCACCCTTGACCCCTGAAACTCCACGTTTTCCAGGGCTACCTTGGATACGTCTGGTACTGCTAGGTTGTATTTCTTCGTTTTCACCAGACGAAAAAATCTCATTGACCTGCTTACAAATCAGATGCTTTTCCGTTGCTTTCGACAATTCAGTAAAGACCGAAAGCACCAGAAGTAACTTGATAATTTTTGATCCCATCATGCCGGTAGTTTGACCTATAGTTAATATTGAACCTGTAAATAGTGTGTTGTCATTTTTCATCTCCCAAATTAAAGATCTTGAAAGTTCGCCAACCGGCTTATAACAGTGCATACCGTTATAAAAGCCAGAGGGGGGATTGAGAAGAGAATTGAATATGGAGCATTTAGTGAATTAGATCATATATGAACAAGAGGAGGATGAATTCGAATCCCAGCCATATTGACTACACATAATCTTGGTTTAGATCTCAATTTAACTCGGACATCCAAGAGTACTATTTCAATTTTTTCTTCTTCAAATCGTCCATTATACGAAAAATGATCATGAAATCATGAAGCAACAAATAGAAGCGAGAAAAGGTTCTTCAGAAGTAAAACAATCTAACACCTGATTTAAGGACACAGGAAACTGAACACACATCAGATAAAAATATACAATATAGAATAGATTTATAGAGAACAAAACACCTTGACAGGAAATCAATAAGCAACAAGGAAAGCGGAGATAAAGAAATGTATTTAGAAGTAGCAGAATCTGAAACAGCATATCAGGAGGCATCCATCAATTCCAGATGAGATGTGATTTCGAGATCCATCCTTATCACATTTGAATGGTTGCTCCACCGACGCTCCTTTTATACTTCTTTCTCTGCTATTTTCGTTCACGTTTCGACTGTTAACACGAAGTTTTCGCGTGATCATGGCGTTGGTAACAGTGTAATAATAGGCATGACGTTCCCTTCTATCGTTGGTGTGGGCAATACCTAATCGTTATTTATGTCAAATATGTCATATTTGTTTCCGCAATGTAGGTACTGAAAGAATTTACATAAACTTATCTGGCTCATAATTCCAATCAAAATATCTAGAGAACAACACGTTTGAACATATGAATAATTATGAAACGATATATACTTATATAAATATGTTTGTAAAATCTCATTTTAAAGATCAATCTTCTTTTGAACAAACTATATTAGAGTTTTTATATTTTACTGGATTTAACTTGTAAATTCAAGTTTTGGCATTGAAGTTAGAAATAGTTGTATTCAGGAAATTCATAACATTTGTAATGAACTCAAGAATATCAACAGGATAGGTTACACGATGATTAATTTTGTAACCTGACGTCAGTGAGACGATCTGAAAATATGTTTTTCCTTGCGTGCAAGTTTCTCTTAAATATTTTGTACCTTCAGGCTAGAGTTGATAAGATCACAGAGGACGTGGTTTGTGGATATGCTTGTCGTGGTCATGTTGAACGTGACAGATTTCGCGTGAATCGAACATTGTGGTTTCTTTGCCAGACATTACTTGATTGGTATTTCAAAATACAACAATACATCAGTTTCCAACAGAAAAAGTAGATTTAATTTTTAGGCAATCAAGCAAGAGCTTTTTAATTATAATCATACCAGAAGAAGTTTGGTTTCTATAAATAATATTTTCAAGCATGGAAATAACAAAATTATGATATTTTTGACCTAATTAATTTACAATATTGGATACCAATGTGACATCATCTCATAATTCACGCCATTACAAGCGGTAGATACACTTTGTTACTGCAGCTACTAAGCAGTCCTTAAGTTCTGCAGAAAAAATTAAAAAAGCATTACACGGCAGAGGGGTGTAAAATTTTGGCTTACAAATTGAACGGAAATTGTCGTTTAGGTATCTATGTGCTAGCAATCATAACATCAGGTGGTTCCCGTATTGTATTCAAGGCATTCGAGTACAATAAATGTACGCTTTGAAAACCACTATTCATTTTACAGGACAGTAGCAAATATGATCAAGATGGAACTACTCAAAGTTAGTGCATATCTCAACCACGTTGTTGAACTCGCATACCAACGGAGCTCCGTCGTTCTACTATAAGGCGTAAATAAGATACCTAGGCAGTCGATGAATAATTATTTCTTAATTTTCAAAATTTAAGACTTTTATAAAATTAAAAAAAAAAAAAATCAAGGAATAAGTATAATAATGGTGTCATTCTGAATATTTTTCTGTAGTGACGTATTAAACTTAAACTAAATCATGTCCCCGAGTTAACAATTCATATCGACTGATTATGTACGCGAACTCTTCCCTTTGCGGAAATTTATTTTATTTGTACATGGACGCACGATGACCATGCAGCAGCACTATATTAATTAAATGTCGACGTCCGTAGTTTAAATTTACCTAATTTAGGAGTATCAATTTGAAAACAAGGAAACAACTTGACTGAATAACGGTAAGGTTAGGGCGGTTCATTATTATTGTTTAGAGCAGGAGACCAACCACGTCATTTTTTTTTGAGTTACTCGAGTTTCTTTGTTACTCATTGCTGGAAGCAATGTTCCACCTGGTGTAAGTTTTGTATCATTCCCCCACAAAAAGTGGTGGTTGGTATATCTTGTTTTGCAACACAGCCAACGTGAGACCACGATATGTACGTTATTGAGGTTCACCCAAACTGCTCCCTCTCACACGAGTGTCCTGGTACGTGGGGCATGATTGAATAACATACACGTTTTTCATTCTAAATAAATGGTAATATTGAAACTTTTTGCTGAAACTTAGAAATTGCTCATTTACAGATTGAAAATCATATAGCCTATAAATTCTCACAACAACAACAAACATTATTGATTGGTATATTTACCGAAGGGTTAATTCACAATACATGAATAATTTTCAATCCGATCCAAAGATGGAATCCTATTCTGTCGAACATATTTCAGAATTTTCTCAAAGTGAATTTCGTCGTAAATATTTACAAGCGTCCCGCCTTTAGTTTCACATGTTTTCACTCTTTGAGGTACAGATTGGTCGTATGCAGAGTAGAAACCAACACGGAACGTAAACTATTGTACCCAATATTCAGCTGTTTGGAAATATGCCATAATTATATATTAACACTGTTCAAGTTTGCATTCATGGCGGAAATAATTCTATGCACGTGATGAAGGAACTATAATCTCGAAATATATTTATCAATCAATAGTCTCATGCCAAAACAAGAGAAACACAAGTACTATTTTTGTTACAGAATTAGAATCCGTATATGAACGATCAAGCATGCATATTCCATAATTCGTCAAATATACATTGTCTTTCCAAGATCATATTCGGGAGGTTTGCAAGAACCGAATTGAAATCTTCCATCAATTATTCAAATTAACTGTCTAGACTCCTTTCAAGGTCGCACAATCCTGTGATCACTGAATAAAAAAGAAACAATTATCATACATTTCTGAAAAATATTTTCATCACACTGCCTGCAACACGCTATATTCTCACAATATAGAATTTTGAAAGTTCGAAAACCGACTTATAACATTGCAAACCGGTCTAAAAACAAGATCGAGGAGGTTGACTTCGCATGGCCTAGTCCGAACCATATTGACTGCCAGTATTCTTGATTTAGATCTCAATTTTACTATCGATTTCATTTCCAACATTTTATTGAACTTCTCTTCTTCAAGTTGTCAATTATAGTCGATCTTGCAATAATTATCATAGCGCTAGAGTGCTTAATTAAGTAAAATTTACACATTTCAAACTACCATATCTCAAAAACAACTCTACACTCAGACTTAATTATATCATCCGAGCACATTCTAATAAAACTAAAATGATAATGCAACTTCATTGATTTCAAAATGTTGCAAAGTATCTTAAATTTTTCCGATTCAAAGTTCCTTCCTTGATCTGTATGTACTATTTTCGGTGGTGAATGAATTGCAATACAATTGATTCGAAAAGCACGGCAAATTGTCGCTGCAGTCTTATCAGATATAGTTTAGCACTACAAAAATTTTGATGATTTGTTTCCCGACGATATTCTGGTGATTGTTAGCACATCGATTCCAACACGCTCATTTATATCGCTGACCTCCGATGGAATTAGTGGTGTAATATTTTGACATAATCATCAACATATTTAGAAATATAAATTTAGAAAAACTTTTCTGACTTATACGAAGTTTAGTTCTCATATCCATGTTTCATTATGATAGGAACTAATGTTTTCGGTAATACCAACTATGTAAGTATCGTCTCCTAATTCATTTACGACTTTTCTGTACAATACTTTGTTATTGATTCTCAAGTCGTCAATTTTCGACCAAAGTATTTTCACTAGAATATCGTTGTAGTTTCTCGTCTTAACAATAACGATTTTTATACGTTTTCAAGTTAGAATATTCACCACAGACCTCAGATTATTAGACAAAAAGCGGTCTTAACACTAACGATTTTTATACCTCTTCAGGTTGGAATAGTCACCACGAAATTACGAAAGCAAACGGTAGCTTAACTAACACGTTATTTTGCTGTCTACTAATACATTCTTTCGCTTTCAGCATACTTCATTATATATAATAACGTTCAGTTGTTCAGAATTTCGAGAAAATATTATATTTTTATTTTTACTATACTGAAACCGGATTTTATTTGTTAGTATTCCTTGTGTTTTGAAGATCATGCAAGTAGTTCTATGTATTTATTTCAAATATTGAAAATATTTATAAGAGTCAATAATTAATATTGTTCACGAATTTCTATAACAGGATAAGATAAGGTTTAATAAATCGTGATTAATTAGCAAATAATTT
>JAUELA010182647.1:0-12554 GCA_031471845.1 Boltenia villosa | reverse complement strand
TACGCTTTTCTAATCAAACCCCGCTTTGTTAATATTTCGATGATTTCCGCGCGAAAACTTGACAGAAAAAACACAAGAATCCCGACGCGAGTGTTATTGGTGCGTGACGACGACGATTTATGACGCAATATATTTCAGGTATTTCTTTATTATCCTTTGCATTTTCCACAACTGGTTCGATACGTCTCCAACTAATTGTATTGTATATTCAATAAATTTATAGACACAATTGGCTTGAAAACCGCGTGCTTGTTTTATACAATCAAATATACATATCTACAATATACAGTATGGAGGGAGCATAATAAAGACTATGGAGGGAGAACCACTTGGATTCATTTCCTCGTTTGAGGGATTGATGTTCATCGCCTACAACAATGAAATAACCTGAAGTTGAATTCGCAAATCTCTGTTTGTCATAAATTAATCATATTGCTTTAGGTTGAAAACGATCGGAGATTTCTCCCACTCTGTACAAGGTGTCTTTATATCGCTTTTCGTCGTAGGTCTCCCAACCTTCCCTCAACTTTACAGACAATATTCGAATTAAATCTCTGATATTATCACCCCATATTGTGGCAATTCCTTTATTGTATTGAATTGAAAGCAATTTTAAAAGTTGTCATATTTTAATTAATCACTAAAATTATGATAGAATTCGTATATGGGATGTGCAATAAATTATGTGGTTGAATTAACGATAATTTATGGCATGTTTGCATCTATGGATAATTGGGTACAGCCACAATTGAATTAGAGGAAGTGCGGAAGTGGTTATTCATTCGTTACCTATCAATATCATTCATGCTGACAACACGTTAATAAGAGCTCTATTGAATTAATATGCTTACGCGTAATATATGTAATCGAAGAGATTGAAACAGACAGTTTGATGTGTACAGAAGCCAAATGAGCCTTCCACAATATTTCAGCACATGTTTGTTCATACTTATTGATCTTAGCCGATGCTGTCGTTGATTGATGAATATATCAACAGCAAGGACGTGTAGTCAGCAATGTATACTATTGAAACGTGGGAAGAAGATTAGGCTCTTTATGAGCGACAGTAATCCGTAATTAATGCGGTCGGACTAATAGTGGGTCAGTGGAAACACATTCAGGATACAACATTCGCCATTGAAATAGAAACGTAGGATATCTGTAAGCTCTGGGTTATCCATCAATTATTCAGATGAAGTGAGATTACAAACAAAGTTGCTGTTCATTTGATTAATTGTGGAATCTCTTTTTTCATTTAATTTAATAAGTTGCCCTCGGGCTATTGCAGGTGCTTGCCAGTATCCAGGAATACCCTTTCTAGTTTTATAGTCTGGCTCAGGGATCATGCAAATAGAAATAAGATTTTTATTTTTAAATTGGAACTGTGCCTGTGCAGTATAAAATTTTTGTGAATAACTTCAACTTTGTTTAAAGTATTATTATAAAAACTTTTATTAATATAGACTAATAGTGAGTATGTATATCTTATAATGTTCCATATATGTGACTTTTTTATCGGAAAACTTTGAAAAGAAGAAAAATGGGGCCAATTGCTAAGTACGTCCGAATAAACGAATATGAATGCTCAGAAGATCAACAGGTAGATTGATGAAATACTGTTGAAGTTTATTGGTGACTGGGGTTTGGGTTTTCATAATCATTTTATTTGTATAGGCCTATGTGCATGATTTTTAGATTTAGTTACTTTGGAGATTTTCGAGCAATATTCTATTTCCACATTTTTAAAAGCGATTTGTCGATTCCTAGCCATCCACGATTTTAGAAATTTTCAAAAATAGTTTTCCTTACAATTGAGATTCAAGAATTTCAAAATGTCCAACTGGATGAGTTTAAATTCGTATCATATCCTGATTTTATAGAAATTACAAGTTAAATCTCATTACAATTATCTTATTTACTATCTTTTATTTTTTAATACATCTCTTCTGTTATTTACAGAGATTACTAGAGTTGTCACCACCTGTACGTTACAATCGCGAAGAAGCACCTGATGAGCGCCCCTCTCCATGGAATGCGGAATGCATAGGAAGGCTGTTGGGAATATTTATTTTATCATTAGTAGGCATTGGTTTTATGCTGAACAAGCTTCCGGTACATGAGGTGAAATATTTGATGATTTGAAGAAATAATAATGGTCAAGGATTATGTTTTTGCCTGACTTTAATGTTTTTAAAGCATCCTTATTGAGATTTTATAAGGCAATTTACAATTTATAATACAATACAATTTAGTTAATAATGGAGGCTCCTGAACAAGTTAGGAATTGGGTATCCTCAGTTATATCGACAATAAGCATCCTGGAAAGTATGGATAATTAAAAATGCAGTGCAGCAAACTGTTTCTCCTTCTTTTTGCTCCCTTTTAGTTGTGGATCTGTATGGAGTGTAAGCCACAAGGTTGCTATGACAAGAGTTATAAAATTCAAAAATACTATCAGACATAGTCTTGTTCGTACACGATTAGAAGTGCTGAACTTAGATAGAGGAGGAAAGCCGTGACCAAGGTCATTTTTTTCCTTGACAATAGACTCTTGGATCTATATAAACCACAACATTCTGATAAAATATCATTGCTTGTCAGTGTGGTTTCCTTGGTACATGTTTTTCTTGGATATTTTTATATATATTTTGTCCTGGTGCAAAAAACTTCATAGTTGCAAGCACCATTTGCTTTTTAATAATAATATTAATAGTTTGTCAGAACTAAATGACTTCATTTCGATTCTGCAATAACGAGTCTGTTATCAATCATGTGTTCTTTACAGTTGGTTAATTTGCTTCGTCTGAAGAAGCTAGATGTTATGATCTAGCGAAAGTTTTTAATTGTGTACGAACAAGACTATGTCTGATATAATTTTTCACTATGTAGATGAAGAAAATTATGATCAGCAGGCTAACAGATTTTATTTTGTAGTTTCATCACCACGATCATGGACACGACCATGGTGTGGAAGAGCATCATCACACATATAAAGAAGCAGCAGTAGCAGCAGGTATTATGGAATTTTGCTCTGTATCATTAATTGATGACGTAAAATCAATGCATGTAGTTGATAAGTGGAAGAATATTGTTTGCTTGCTAACTAAGCTATATCTGCCCAAATATATAATAAAATAATTAAATTTACTTGTTTTTTCTTAGGTCAACTTGAATGTTCAGTCGTTGGTGCAAATATCTTGAGAACAGGAGGGAACGCAGTAGATTCTGCCATTGCAACACTATTATGCGAAGGAGTCGTTGAACCATATTTCTCTGGAATAGGTAGGAGCCTTAAGTTTTTAATTTGTTGACGACATTCTCATCTGGCCGTCATAGCAAAATTTGAAATCCCCAACCGCAAAATTATTTTTTTTGCAAATGAATTATTTATTCTTTATTTTGCATGAATTCACATTGAAAAGATTAAAAATGTAAATTGACAGTTTTATATTATATAAAATAATCAACTAGAAATTTCAGTTTTTCAGTATGACTGAGAATATGCTAAATTATTGCTCACTGCTCTATTCTCACTAGTCTCAAATCAGTCTTTTTAGCTTTTAGTCTTGTGTCAACAGATTTATTCAAATGATTTATTGTTGAATTTCCTGCACCCACTACAACAACAAGATCAATTAGGATATATTTTTTTGTCTCTGAATTCCATCAAGATTTTATATTATATTATGTAATTACATGCCGTATTTCATCGATTCCAACACGGATTTTTTTCTATATGAACATCTCTAGAAACAGATCTTAGACTTTGTTCTAACAATCAAAGCTTTTTCTCTGTTGGTGGAACTGAAATTAACATTCTATGGCGTCTTAGAATCAATGAAATACAGTATATCTCATTTATACTTATTGATTTGACAATGATATTTATTTATGAAATATATGTATACAGAGGCCTGGAGAATGATTGTTTTGTGGACAAATGCAAACGAATTGTGTTTAATGTGCTGTTTGTCTTTTTCCAGGTGGAGGATTTGGAATGACAATCTATAATCATACAACTAAACAGACAACATGCATCAACTCACGAGAAACTGCACCTGCAGCAGCTACGAGGGAGATGTTCATGGGGACTGGGGTTGATATACAGCATCCCTTATTTATTGCTGTTCCTGGGGAACTTAAAGGAATGGAGTCAGTATATTTTTTTGTACTTTTCGTCTAATATATCTCTATATATTTTTCATATTTTAATTTTCAAAAAAAATTACATTATAGTTATGCCTATAAGCACTATGGTGGTGGAGTTAGCTGGCAAAGTCTCTTTGAGCCCTCGATCAAGAAGGCAAAAGAAGGATTTAAAGTGAGCGGTTCCATGGCAGAGAAGTTGAAAGACTTGGAGAAAGTGATTATAAACGACAAAGTCTTCTGTGATGTGTATTGTGACAGCAGTAGAACGAGGGTAAGTTTGTGAAACTGAAACAGCTTCATTCGTGTATGTAATTTGGTAGTATTTCGCGAAGCAATGTTGAATATTTTACTTAGAAAGTTATAGAAATTGAAAAATTAGCAGTCTATACTAGGGATGGGACGAGTCTGAGAAATTTGGACTCGATCGAGTAACGAGTCCTGAAAAAAAGACTCGCGGAGTCTCGAGTCATCGTCAATGATGTCATCAATTTCTTGAATCCTTTCTTGAATCCTTCGTTTTGAGTAGTCCTTTTTGAAGAGCACTAAGTTTGTGTTACTTTGTCAGGAATCAATCAAGTCAGAGTACTCGGACTCGTTCTGTCCCATCTCTAGTTTATACACTTTTCTTTATAAATTTGATAGTAAATCAGTACACAATGCCTAAATTTGTTTCAAAGTTCCTTTTCAACTTTATACAACTTATTCAATTCAAACAAAAACAAACAGCTTCCTGATTTATTTATGTGGTGACTTCGAGTATATTTTACAATGTGAACCTTTTTCTGGAAACAGTAAATGTTTGTTTTGTATAGATCAGATTAGGTGATACTTACATATATGAAATTTTAAAAATTGCCATGTTTTGTTGGTTTTAATTTAGATATTTATCTACAGATTTTAGCTGGTTACAGGTTTTCACATAGGGTCCATGATGGTTGAGAAGCAATGATGTGTTCTCATTTCTTTCTTATCTTTCAGGTAAAACATGAAGGAGAAACAGTGAAAAATCCACTGCTAGCTCACACACTGTCTCGAGTTCAAAATGAAGGAGTCGACGTGTTTTACTCTGGAGAGATGGCTCAATCCATGGCGAGTGAAATTCAGAAGGCTGGAGGTATAGTCACCACTGATGATTTCAAGGTAAAAACTTCATAGATTGGGATCTGGAAAAAGTCTCGAAAGAGCAAATATGTAAACTGAATACAACTGGTAGTAGAATGGAAATGATGACACTAGTGGAAAATTAAAGGCGGGTATAAACAAGGAAATAACACAATAACGAAATAACACTCCGGATCGTGTGTTTTTTTCCTATTATATTTCAAATCGAGAGAAATCGAATGCATCTATCTTACTGGTTGTTGCGATGACAAGCGAGATCATTAATAATTTCAATGAAACAATCAATCGTGTTTGCATGTATTAAATAGGCCTAACGGCATTAATACCAAATTCAAACTCCAGAGAATGTGGTACCTGAAATATTTGAATCATAACAAAATGGTTGTATCCTTGCAATGGCGTAGCCGATAAATATTACTTTGATGTATTCTACTCGACATTCAAATTGAAATGACTTTATTTGAGAGAGCGAGCTTGCCATTTTTTTCCAAGATTTTCAAGAGATTTTTCACTTCCCGAGCGAAAATGCTCTTGCCGCACTTTCCGAGTAGTAGAAGATAGGAGGAAAAATTGTAAAAATCGTGCCCGTTATTTTTTTAAAACAAAGAAAAATAGTCAAAAATAGTTGTTTATATGCGCCTTAATGGGGCAAATTTGAGTCAAATTTAATATAGTACAAGGCAGATAGAAATATAAACATGATTTTTGACTATCAGTAAAGTGAAGTATCACCATTAATCTCATCTCAATATATTGTTTCATTATAATTTCAGAAATATGAAGCTACTGAAGTGCCTACAGTCAAGATCAAGCTTCCCAATGCTGGTTATACCATCCATGCCCCGCCTCTGCCCTTCGGCGGTCCTGTATTTGGAGGAATTCTCTCCATCATGGACCAGTTCAATGCCACAAATGCAAATTACAATGAGCACAAGACACTCCAGTGGCACAGAACTGTGGAGGCGTTCCGCCACGCCTACGGGGTCAGATATGCCATGGGTGACCCCCAATTTGTCCCATCTGCAAATGAAATTGTGGAGAACATAACATCAGGCATATTTGCCAAATCTGTTTCGAAGAAGATTTTTGACGACAAGACTTTTCATGACCCGGCATATTACGGAGCCACTTTCTACAACTCGGGACTGTCCTCCACAAGTCATGTTTCCGTCCTGGCCCCGAACAAAGATTGTGTGTCGGTAACATCCACCATCAATTATCACTTTGGGTCTTTGCTCATGTCGCCCTCTACTGGTATCGTGTTCAATAATGAAATGGGAGACTTTTCATATCCAGGTAAAACATATCACAATATATTGAAATGTTACAATATATCACAATACAAGTTGAAAATTATTATTAACCATTAGCAGAATTCTTTCAGAAAATTAGAGGTAAATATGCTTACCGACTTAAAATAACAAGGAAGCCTGCTCGTCGTTAAAAATAAAACTGCATATGTGGTGGCTGAAATTATAATTTTGACCAAAATGGAATCAAATTGTCCACCCACTTCCATGACAAGGCAAGTTTGGCATACTGGTGCTTATAGGGTCAAAATATCTACCCGCTTGTTGCAAGATCGTATTACAATATGTTACATATCAATTAATAATTAAACAGTGGGAAAGCATCCTGATGATGACCAAATGTCCGCGGCCAATCAAATAGCACCTGGGAAGTCACCACTATCTTCCATGTCACCGGTTATATTTGTTGGCGAAGATGGAGACGCAGTTTTCATCATTGGTGCGGCTGGTGGGATACGTATACCAACATCAGTTGCTAATGTCATGGTTCGGTGAGAAAAATTTAAAAAAAAAATTTTCATTTTTTTTTCCAATTCCATATTTTGGCTAGGTTTGAATTAATTGTCCTGTGAGGAATCAACAATATATTATTTTTACATATTGTAATTTGATATGAAGTATGGATCAATCGATCTCGGGATTTAACAATGAATTATTAATTTCTAAAATTTTTTCATTTTTTAGATTGCTCTATTTTGGTGCCGATGACTTCGATGAACCAATCAGAGCAAATCGTTTGCATGACAATCTGATTCCAGATGTGTGCGAATACGAAAAAGATTTTGATGGGAAAGTCGTGGAAGAGTTGGGAAAAATCGGTCATAATGTGAGTGGATTATTTATTGTGCATTGGGAATGGAAAATCATTTTTATTTCTATAATTTTTAACAAGTCTAGTCCTTGAAACCTTTTTCTGAAAATTTTATTTCAAATTCAAACAAGTTAAAAAAATATTTTGAACGAAAAAATTTTTTTGCCGATAGATGAAAGTTATGAGAGGTGCGAGTCACGTTAACGGTATCAAGAACCACGTTTCTCACGTCCACGCGTTCTCCGATTTGAGAAATAAGGGAGCTGGCGTGGACGGTTGGTGACGAAGAGAAATTTTGAAAACATTATTATGTTCACTTTTCAAGGAATCTTCATTTTTAAAACCTGTGCTATGAATTAGCCTGTGATTGTATTCAAATTTCATTTGTGATTTGCCAGGTCTTTAACATTAATTTTGCACGTACTCTCCTAACACAATAATGATACCAAACAAAATGAAAAAAGTTCTGTCTTTTGGTATAATATTGACTTGAAGCTAAATGTGGTTTTAACAAAGAGATTTTATCAGAACTGATGTTGAATCTAGACATTTCCTTCAACTATTTTGTACTAGCAGTCTATTGTTTTAATGTTTGGAGTTTTGTCAGTATAAGTTTTATTGGAACATTTCAATTGTTCAGTATTATTTTCAAAATATTACAATGATATGTTTTCAACCTTTTTACATCAGTGTAAAATTTCCAAAAGGTTTTAAATTCCAAATCCTCGTTCGGTTCCTTTGATGAAATATTCAGATAAATTTTTTAATAAATAAATTTGTGGGTTTTACTTGAACCTTTGTATAATTTTTTTTTTTCAAAACCCAAAACTACTCTATAAAATTCATAGTGTCATAACACTATGGCAAAGAAAATTCTTTGGATAATTTAATCATTCATTGTTGATCTCTCTCAACAACGCTTAATCAAGGTAATGAGTTTGTCTAAAATTAATTCCAATGGTACATGTTTGAAAAATCTGTCTACAAAGTCCATAGTCAAACTTCTTTTTGCCATATTTTTTTTTTTTTGATGAAATATTTATATTAATTTTTGGTTGAAATCGCTTTCTTTACGTTTTGACACTACTCTCTTCATATTGCTTTCATTCATAATGTAATAATATGATCTATTTCACCTATACATTGAATCAGTAAGGTAAAAAATATGTCCTCATTTCCCTTTAGTATTGATTTAAATCAATATATGTTTGTAAGGAAAGTATTTATTGAAGTGATACATACTATACTATAAACTGTATTTATTTATTCAAATTTATGCACTGTGCTTGAACAATTTTGAAATGAAAGTGTGTGGTAGTATTTTATGCATATGTGCAGTATTTTACTCAGAACTTTGGGTCCGTGGTCTTTTTGGATGTTGTAATAGTAATGGGTGGGAAATCACATAGATAATATTCCGAGGTCTTAAATATGATCAATTCTTTTATTATTAAAAAGTGAAATGTTATATTTACTTGGCTTTGTAATTCCATTTTTGTAATTGAAGTTGAATTAAATTGCACCAATCAAAGCATGAAATATCAGAATGAAAATATATTCAGCGAGTATATGAGCATAAGAAAGATTTATTTTACACAATTAGCGCATTGGACTAAAATTCGGTTCACTGATGAGCGGCCTATGCGATATCTTTCAGCAAGATATTTGCCCAGCTGGACAGTAGCTGTTGAAGACCGACGGTCATATTGTTACTGTCTTACTAATATATATATATATATATATATATATATGATAGTATAATATATTTAAAATCAAACTGGTGAAATTGATTTTATTACAAAGTCGCAATGTAATGTTGACAGAGAGGATGTCCGAATAATTCTTCACAAAACTGGATCATAATTTCTAATGAACTTAGGGCTAAATCTTACGACATGATTAATCAGGAGTAGGTACTGACAGCATTTTATACATTGTGCTGATTCCAGTTGGAGTGATAGCGAAGGACTTGTGAGGCAATCAAATAGCATTACAGGATAAGAAAATTCATTGAGGTTTTGTAGCGGTCTAATAACCACTGCGAGGGATCAACGAGTGCCTCTTGTGTGCAGCCTACCCAACAGGGATCTCAATTATGCACACAACTCACCAGACTTACACAAGTACTTGAAATGAATCTTTCTTTTATTGCTCAATTCATACATGTATGACAGTTATGGGCCTCTTCCGTCTTTACAATTGAAGTCGTTCAGAGGAGTGTGTGTGATAAAACGAATCTATTACCCTACAACAATAATGACCTCGATAACAAGAACGATATCTCAATACATATCAACAACATAGTATTGCTGCACACCAACCACATCCATCAATCTAGATTAAAATATCACAAACCACAGTTGCAGAGAAACCAACACTTGCACACAATTTGCTGACGGGCCGGCGGTGATTGGACAAAACCAATAAATCAAATATACATCAATATGCGTCACTGTGCGCAGGAATTACTGTTAACTTTTAATCACACCTTGATACAAATAAAGCTGACGCAGTGCTTGTGAAAATTTCTATTCTACAATCCATAAAAGTAAAAAATCACGACACAAGTTGCAATATAAAGCATCACACGTTGAAAGTATCAAAAACATGTTTCACCGCAAATAAGAATGAGTTTCAAAACTTGATTTGATCAAATCAATTGAGACATGCACAAAATCGTCATTGAAATTGTCTAATTTCATCAGATTTAGTGACATAACAACTGGACTGCCTTTTTTTCTAAAATTATCTACAAAAAACAGCATTTAATTGGTTTAATGCATTTTTTTCAACAGCAAAAAGACAAAAATATTTTCCAAATATTCAATATAATTATTTTACTACATGGAAGAATACATGGACTATTGTAAAAGAGAATGACCATTTTTTTCATGAAGGTAAAAAAAAAGGTCATAAGTAAAGTTGACATGAAAAGGATGAAAATCAGACAATGATAGCATTAATACGTTCACTGAAATCAATAAATAGGTAGATCTATGTGCATTACACAGTTCGAACAATGCCAATGTGTTAGAATTAGTATATCGTGCCACGAAACACAAAATTTTGGCCCTTTTTATAAAAATAAATATGCATCTCCATTTTCACCATCCTTTTTCTTCCACATTTCTCGCTGCTTTTTCGATTGATTTCGCTGCATGTCGAAGGTCACTCTCCGACATTTGAGTGGACACGCTGACACGTATACTAGGTGGGAAGTTCTTAAACACTTCTTCGTGTTCCAATTTTGCTGCCAGCGTTACGGCTATTCCATCCAACATGCACTGCAATATAAAAATAATTTTACACCATAATCTGTACAAAGTATATATTAAAAAAGAGATACAAACCTGGTCAACCAAAGCCTCCAAGAATTTCTTTGCCTGTGTCATGTCATCAATGTGCCTGCAACGGAGATGAAACATGGGGGATTCGGGGTTCCCAACCACTTGCAAACTTGGAATGCTGGCAAAAGGAAGAGATTGTACAAAAATATATTCAAGATTAGAGTTGATATATACACCACTAAGTCACCACAAATGAATTTATAAATAAGAAAACATTAGCAAGTATAGGAAAAACAAGTCAATTTCTTGAAAAACATTTCACATCAAAGCTTTTATTTTAGCTAACTTTGATATTATATGTATTCGCTGCATGAACCACTAGATTGCATGCTAATAAATGAACTCTGTAATTTTCCATTTGACTTTAACTTACTTTTTCAGCTCTTGTTGCAAGAAGATTGCATTTTGTCTTACGATTTCAAATTGACCTGTGCAAAAAATGTATTACTGTTTCAAACATTTACAAAATACAGTAAACAATACGATATCTCAAAACCATGGTAAATTTGATTTCACGGTTCAAGATATAGCAACCCCATACCTGGGTCTTCTTCCATAATGTCAAGACCCTCAATTGCGGCACATGCTAGAAGCGGGGGTACGGATGCCGAGAAAACGTACCCCTGTCCGGACAGTCTCTGATGGTCAATGACGAAAGTTCTCCCTGCACAGAACCCTCCCATCGATGCCAGAGAGTACTCGAGACTCGCACAGATCAGATCGACTTTTTCAACCTGAAATCAAGAGAGAGATTTTTTATTATGATCTTGCGATTTTATATTGAATATTTAAAATAAAATGAAGAAGAATCATTCAAGATAGAGAAACATAGGATAGCAAAAGTAGTGAAGTACATTAAATATTTTAAACCGGGCTGTGGAGTCGATACGGTACATAAAACTTCGACTCCGACTGCTCCATTTACAAACATCCGACTCCGACTCAGACTCCTTTATTCAATATAGTAAATAACTAATAAGTAATGCTGATCTGTCAACTGTGTCAAGTGCTGACATGATTTATCAGGCCTATACAACTGCAGCAAGGTATGGCTCTAAGTTGCAGGTTCAAACGTTGAAAATTAATCTCAGTCTGAATTGAAAAAAATATTCAAGAATTATTCGGAACCGGTTCGAACGGTTCAAACATATTAGGAGTCGGTACATTTTTTCCTGACTCCGACTCCTGTCAAATTTGCTCCGACTCGGACTCCACAGCCCTGAATTTTTAAACAGTAGTTCACAGTAGTTTTTAGATGAAATACATACCGGAACATTGAAATGTTCTGTGACTCCTCGTCCATGTTTACCGAGAACTCCAAAAGAGAAAGATTCCTCAACGAACAGTCGCACCTTGTAGCGATATTTTAGTTCGACAAGTTGAGGCAGTGGACATACTTCCCCCGTGTTTGTATAAATTCCTTCAACGACCATGAACTTTCTTGTTACAGAAGCTCTTTTGGGTTCCTTTGAAAAGAATATAAATTATTATAAATTAAAATGTTATGTACCGGAATCAAATCTTTCTATCTCGCTATAAGAGACATTACGAACTCCTTTAAATTTTAGAAAAAAAAAACTTTTGAAAGAAAAAATTATGCAAACCACTGATTGTAAATAATATTTTATAGAGATTTACTTTCTTATCTTTCAGTGCTTGGTCCTTCAGTTTATTTTCCAAGTCCTCCATATCATTGTGCTTGAAATAGACGATCTGACTTCTCGATGCCTGGAGACCCTTTTGAATTGCGAAGCACACGGCCTCATCTCTGTAGAAAACAGTTTGATACATTCAACTCTTCCAAATAATATTTTG